>JAXCGZ010006644.1:0-15000 GCA_037179515.1 Halocaridina rubra
TATTAATTGCTCATATAAAAAGTACCTTCGTAGACCCTACATAGCGTATTGGAATATGTGTTGGTAGATATGCATGAAATATGAAGCACTGAAGTCATGGTAGGAGATGCTTTTAATTTTAAAAAAGTAGTAGTAGTAGTAGTAGTAGTAGTAGTAGTAGTAGTAGTAGTAGTAGTACCCAATAAAAATCTACTAAATGCCTTCACAGACACTTTAAGTGCACCGAACTTCAGCTGTGATAAAAGAGGTCAGGTCAAGCCTTTTTTAAGTGTCACTGTGATGGACGGGTCAATTACAGGTGAAGAGGTCACTCAAGGGTCGTGCATTTGGCGTCACCCCTCCGCTGTCTGTGTGTTTGTGCAAGTGTGCAAAGTTCACTTGATACCTCTGTAGAACTATCAGAGAGAGATAAAGAGAGAGAGAGAGAGAGAGAGAGAGAGAGAGAGAGAGAGAGAGAGAGAGAGAGAGAGAGAGAGAGAGAGAGAGAGAGAGAGAGAGAGAACCAAGATGTTCACTGTTAATGTGTAGTTTTTGAATAATAATATTAATGCTACTACTACTACTACTACTACTACTACTACTACTACTACTACTACTACTACTACTACTACTACTACTACTACTACTAATAATAATAATAATAATAATAATAATAATAATAATAATAATAATAATAATAATAATAATAATAATAATAATAATAATAATAATAATAATCAGATGTAATCGATAATCAGAACCTGGGGCCGGCACTGATCAGAGTTGGCTTGCTCCCCTTAAGCTGGGTTTCTAACCTCATGGAGATTAGTATTTGATTTGGCCCTTCCTGACATCAGTCTTCTCCATGGATCTGAGCTTTGAACAGGCACTGAGCTGTGCTGGTATGCTCCCCCAGTGACTGGATCTCATTACAGAAGTATTTAACATATTTGAATTTAGAGAGAGAGAGAGAGAGAGAGAGAGAGAGAGAGAGAGAGAGAGAGAGAGAGAGAGAGAGAGAGAGAGAGAGAGAGAGAGATTTTCAATTGTTTAGACCTTGGTCAAAATTTCTTAAACTTACTCAATTTAAAGTGTATATTTCAAAGATATATATATATATATATATATATATATATATATATATATATATATGTATATATATATATATATATATATATATATATATATATATATATATATATATATATATATATATATATATAATATATATATATATATATATATATATATATATATGTATGTATATATATATATATATATATATATATATATATATATATATATTATATATATATATATATATATATATATATATATATATATGTATGTATATATATATATATATATATATATATATATATATATATATATATATATATATATATATATATATATATATGAATCATATTTTACCCCAACTAGGAATCGAACCTAGAACACATATTTGCTGTGCCAAGGCACTATCAACTACACCACGGAAGGTTAAAAGGGAAAGAAACCTTGAAGCTTTATCTGCTATACTAGGAATGAACGCATTCCAATTGAATGACACACTGTTTATGTTACAGGTTTCCCCAACTTCACTCGTGGCTTCGTTTTCGCATTTAATTCAAATTTCAATCTAATAAGGGATCAACAATAATCAGATAAGCTCATTCCCATATGTGAAAACATAAATCATATTTTACCTCGAATGGGACTCGCACCTAGGACACATGATTACTGTGCCAAGGGGCTACCAACTACCCCACAGAGGGTTAAAAGGGAAACAAACCTTACAACTTTATCTGCTTTTGTAGGAATGATCGCATTCTCTCAGAATGGCAATCTGTTCGTATTACAGTTTCCCTCAACCTCATTCATGGCTTCGTTTTCACATTTCATTCAAATCTCAATCTAATAAGGAATCAACAGTAATCAAATAAGCACATTACCATATGTGAAAACATGAATCTTTTGTTACCCTGACTGGGACTCGAGCTAGGACACATAATTGCGAAAACGAAGCCACGAGTGAGGTTGGGGGTAACTGTAATACGAGCAGAGTGGCATTCAGAGAGAATGCGTTCATTCCTAGTATATCAGATAAAGCTGTAAGGTTTGTTTCCCTTTTAACCTTCTGTGGTGTAGTTGGTAGCGTCTTGGCATAGTCATTATGTGTCTTAGATTCGAGTCCCAGTCGGGGTAAAATATGATTCAGGTTTTCACATGTGGTAATGTGCTTATTTGATTATATATATAATATATATATATATATATATATATATATATATATATATATATATATATATATATATATATATATATATATGAGAGAGAGAGAAAAAAAAAGAGAGAGAGAGAGAGAGAGAGAGAGAGGAGAGAGAGAGAGAGAGAGAGAGAGAGAGAGAGAGAGAGAGAGTTTTAGGGCGAAGGGCGCCAGTAAGGTGATAGGAGACTACAGACGAAGACATTAAAAGTCTCCCTTCCTTGTATAAACAGAGTTAAAGTTACCAACTTATCAACTACCCCTTTGGGGGACAATCGCTCCCTCAGGGATTACTTCATTTATTTATTTATTTATTGATATATTTATTTATTTCTCAAGGTATAATATATAGAAAATGCATGCATAAAAGTTTCAATTTTTATAACAGTTTTTTCTTTTCTTCATACATTCACCATTATAAAGGAATATGACTCTCTCTCTCTCTCTCTCTCTCTCGAGTTGCATCAAAGCTTGGAATGCCTGTGGCATAGTCCGCGTATAAACTTACTAATTTGAATCTTCAAACATTTGTTTTAATAATTATTTTTATATTATTTGAGCTGCTGCTGCTGCTGCTGCTGCTGTTTTTCATTCTTTTCATTCTTTTCATTCTGCTGCTGCTGCTGTTGTTGTTGTTGCTGCTGCTGCTGCTGCTGCTGCTGTTTTTCATTCTTTTCATTCTTTTCATGCTGCTGCTGCTGCTGCTGCTACTGCTGCTGCTGCTTTTCATTCTTTTCATTCTTTTCATTCTGCTGCTGCTGCTGCTGCTGCTTTTCATTCTTTTCATTCTTTTCATTATTATTATTATTATTATTATTATTATTATTATTATTATTATTATTATTATTATTATTATTATTATTATTATTATTATTATTATTATTATTATCATTACTGTGTATCTTAATTATATGACACTACTCTTATTCCAGCTGCACATAGCTCACGTTTCAGCGTTATCTTATTATTGTTATATAATTTGCTCCTGAAGTCTCTGATATCATGAATTCAAGCAAAGAATTTATTTACACAATGATAACGTGAGTTGCTTATGTTTGGTGCTCGCCACTACTGGCCGTGCAGTTCCTTTGTGTTTATTTATTTTCTCTCTCTCTCTCTCTCTCTCTCTCTCTCTCTCTCTCTCTCTCTCTCTCTCTTAGTTTATATATCTATAGCTATCTTATTTATATATTTATTTATTTATTATTATTTTTTATCTTGTTTCCATTTATTTATTTACTTCTTTTAAATTTCTTTTTTCCCATCCATATTTTCGCTGTTTATTTATTTATTTATTTAAAAAAAATACTATTCATATATCTATTTCCATATTTTTTTTATAATGTCCATAACTGTAGATGGGGCCATGTGCGCACTGACATTCGCTCTGCTACAAATGTTTATTTTGCATTTAATATTCAACAGTATTTATCGGAAGTATTAATTGGACTGAGGTTAGTAAGGGCATGCACTCAGGGTAACGATTACATCTTCCAAAATAAGCGCTTCGTAAGAAGGCAACCGTCCTAGCCCTTAGTAGAAAAGGGAGTTCGTGACGTAAAACCGAATCCTATAAGAAGTATTAATTGCTGCTACACTTTTATTGCATTACTTAGTGTAAATTATATAATTGTGAAATTAATTTACATAGACTATTAGTTTACCCAACCTGGTAGCTGCTGTTAGAGGGAATTTTAGTATTAAAATATGCGTAAGCAATATGCCACAGGCACTCCATTGTTAGCTACTTAACTAGAGAGAGAGAGAGAGAGAGAGAGAGAGAGAGAGAGAGAGAGAGAGAGAGAGAGAGAGGAGAGAGAGAGAGAGAGAGAGAGAGATTGTGCCTGTCTTACAGAGTAACGCATTGTAAATGTTCCTATTTATTTGTGCATACACAGAAAGGGATAAAAAGATGAAGAAGAAAAAATAAATTAAAAATATAAAGCCTTGGGGACAAAAGTAATATATATATATATATATATATATATATATATATATAATATATATATATATATATATATATATATATATATATATATATACACACACACACACACAAGCACTCATCCACTCATATACATCCTACACATGTGCATATATACATATATGCGCATACTTAGGTACATACGCATTCACTTATATATGCAAAAAAATGTAGATAAAAATGTTTACATGCATGCAAATGCACATACATATACACATACATAAAATATAATTACATTTACATACACATCCACTTGCATACATATATATAGCTACATACATATGTACATACACCCTCTGTATTCGAAAATTAAAAAAAAATGTTTCATCTTCTTTCCAAGGCAAAAAATTGTTTGATATTGAGCAGAGCCTTTCTCTTACATCCAGCCTTGACTCATTAGCACCTGTACAGCTCGTTTAATGGTATATTTTGGTGTGTAGTTAAGAGGGGGGTCATGAATTATGTCCACTAGACCTAACGAGGCACACTCGCCCGAGAAGCTCGTTAATAAGCACTCGGGGGATTACCTCTGGGATTTGCTAATTAAAACGTTGGCTCGTGTCTGAGTGTATGTGTGTGTTTTTATGTTGGTGTTTTATTATTTTTTTTTTTACCTATATTCATATTTTGAAAATTCTTTCTTTTTGTTTGATTTTTTTTTTCTAGGCTATTGCACACATATCACGCGCGCGCGCGCACACCACACACACACACACACACACACACACACACACACACACACACACACACACACACACACATAAGCACACACATATTTTCCTTGCCTAAGATTAGAATTTTTTTTCTTCTATTTTATACATTTAAATAATTTTTTTTTGTTTTCAAATTATGCAATGTATCATTTCGTATTTTCGAAGATGTGAAATTGACATTAGCGATGTTTCTCATCTCGTAGCCACTGTAAACTCAGGAGACATAATGAGCTGACCTCTAGAATATGGCAGTTGTTTGGTGGACTGAATTCCACCATGAGCTCTCGCTTGAGAATAGGCATTAAAATATGTAATGTTGTAACTATACACCTTAAAGAAGGTTGAGGTATTCTTTTTGGAAAATACGCTCTCATATATATATATATATATATATATATATATATAATATATATATATATATATATATATATATATATATATATATATATATATATATATATATACTTTTTTAGAAGAATATAAAATTTTGTTCTTTCATGTATGAAATATACGAAAAAATTAATTCCTTTTTTAAGGATATTACATAAAAACATCATCTTTTTATTTAAAAAAAAAAACTGGAAATATCAAATCTCATTTATGAAACACATATGAATAAGTTCATTTGCTCTTAAATGTAGAGATATTTAGCATTAATCCTGTTTATTTTATGTTAAAAACTGATATAATCATATATTAACATATATTTGTAGTCATCGTGGCTCAAGCGGTAGCGTCCGCGACTCAGGCATCAGGTCGAGGGCTTGCGCCCCATCATGGTCTGAGGTTAGCAAGGGCATGCACTCAAGGTAAAGATTACATCTGCCAAAGCAAGTCCTTGGCAAGAAGGCAGCCGTCCTAGCTCTTGGTAGAAAAAGGGGTCCGTGACGTAAAACCGGAACATTATATTAACATTGTTTGCTCCCTCGACATAACTAAGTGGAATTAGGGCTTGACTCCTACCCAGGAAGTCCCAGGTGTAACACAGGGTATAAGAAAGAGAGGCTAATGGCATCCATCGTGTGACTATAATCCTTGTCAACTCGACAAGCTCAGTGAGTACATAAATAAATGTATGAGTTAATGGTGGAACAACATCTGTACAAGATAGGGGCTTCCGTAAGTGAAAATAAATTATAATTAAACTGATAGATTCATAAATAAATAAATATATAATTAAAGAAGTCTGTATGCAAGTAATACATTAACAGTTTAATATATAAATTGATTAGTAATTATGCCAAATATTTCATTCATCGTTATTACGTAATTCAACTTACTTTGTCTGTAAGGATTATCAATATATTTTTTTTATTCTCATATTGAGTGTTTATTATTATTATTATTATTATTATTATTATTATTATTATTATTATTATTATTATTATTATTATTATTATTATTATTATTATTATTATTATTATTATTATTATTATTATTATTATTATTATTATTATTATCATTTATTATTATTATTATTATTATTATTATTATTAATATTATTATTATTATTATTATTAATATCTAATAATTCCATTTTTTATGCTGTTTTTATTTTGTTACTTTTATTTATAATAATAATAATGATAATACTAATAATAATAATGATAATAATAATAATAATAATAATAATAATAATAATAATAGCAATAATAATAATAATAATAATAATAATAATAATAATAATAATAATAATATTATTATTATTATTATTATTATTAGTATTATTATTATTATTATTATTATTATTATTATTATTATTATCTAATAATTCCATTTTTATGCTTTTTTATTTTGTTATTTTTATTTATAATAATAATGATAATAATAATAATAATAATAATAATAATAATAATAATAATAATAATAATAATAATAATAATAATAATAATATTATTATTATTATTATTATTATTATTATTATTATTATTATTATTATTATTATTATTATTATTATTGTGAATCTAATTCATAATCATAATGCATGAAATAAAAAGGCAGTTACATAGATTATATAAATACATTACTCAGGATGGGTAGTAGGCCCTCCTGGAATAACCAGGTAGAGAGAGCTTCCAGTATCCCTGGAAGAGCAGGTAAAAAAACGTGATGTGACGGTTCTCTGAGATTTACCTCCGCCTTGATTGAGGCCTTATAATTTACTCAAAGTTGGCTTGGACATCAGGGGAAGGAAATACCCCTAGAGACTCCTCCCTATCCCTAGGACTCTCACCTAGGACTCAGAGGGTAATAGGATTGACGGATTGGCAGAGGCCTTCGAACGTTTCTCTCTTGTATGGAGTGGCGCCTTTACTTTGCTTCAGGTGTGAAATGAATTTGTATGCACACACGTGGGTGTGTTTGGCTTCCGTTATTTATGAATTGTCGAATGTTTCGGTTGCTGTTTAGAGCAATTTAGGAAACTACTGTCTTATTTCGAATCCTTTTCCAATATATTTATCTTTAGGTAACTCCTGTACACTCACCTCAAGGTCTTCTTGCACATTCCTGCCCTGTCCTGAATCCTTCTCCAAGCTGTTCCTTTTGAGTGATGCCCCGTCGGACGGGAGATGAGGATCCTCTGACCCAGAAGAAATGATGTCCTGCCAAAGGTACCACGTCATAAGGATGATATATACCGAGGTATCATTCACTCTGTCAGGACTACCACGACGCTCGTATATATTCACTCCTGCCGAAGCTGCCACCGCTTGGGACGAGAGCTTCTCATTCATCAAAGGGCGAGGGTCCCCCTGTCAACCTTCTCGTCTATGTTTAGGCGTCATTCATTCTACCAAGGTGTCCAAACCAGGTGGATATATCATTCAGCGTGACACATTCACCCCCTCAGGCTCATCTAATACATAGTATAATATGCATCATATTCTTAGCCTAAATGGCGGTGGCGGGTAATTGCTCCCCAATATATACTCTATATTCTCTTCTCTGGAAGGTAAGGAAAAGATGTTTTCTGGGCATATTTTGAAAGCCACTTCTTCTTTGTCAGGTTATTTAGCTGTCAATTCATCGAGCCTTCTCCCACGGTCTGTAAAAATGAGATAGACAGGACCGTTCGCGTCCTTCCAAGGGCTTCTTGATTAGCCTTACGCCAACCACTTTCAAGAGGACCTTTTTATTATGTCTCGTGTATTAGCCCTTCCTCTTGGTCCTCTATCCTCTTGCAGGGAACCTTTGCAGTGGAAAGTTTGTTTGTATGAAAACTTCAACTTTGTTTTGATTTTATATATGACTTAATAAAATGAAAACAAATATTTTTAAAGGATTTTTTTATAGTTAATTATATTGCCAGGTAGTATTGTCTTATCATTATTAAGGGAATTTTATTTAGATAAATGTATTGTCATATGCAGCAAAAAAGGATTGAACGAACACACACACACACACACACACACACACACACACACACACACACACACACACACACACACACACACACACACACACACACACACACACACACACACACACACACACACACACACACACAAATATGCAGCCCCCTTTTGGAATCCGCACTGGAAAAAGCACATTGCTAAACTTGAAAAAGTTCAAAGACATGCTACGAAACTGGTGCCAGAAATACGCAATCTCAGTTATGATGAGAGGCTGAGGGAATTAGACTTACCAACACTCGAAGATAGAAGATTGAGGGGGGATATGGTGACAGTCTTTAAATTCCTTCATGGTTATGATAGAGTGGATAGGGATCGATATTTTGATATGGCAGGCTATAGAACTAGAGGTCATAGTTTGAAGCTTCGTAAGAAAGCTTCTTTGCAGGATGTAAGGAAATACTTTTTCAGTGTAAGAGTAGTTGATAATTGGAATTCGCTAAGCGAGGAGGTAGTTAATGCTATCTCAATCAATAGTTTTAAGGACAGGTATGATAAGTATCACTAAGTAGAAAATGGAACCGATGAGGAGACGGGAAGATACGAGCTTTGTGCTCTTTCCCGTAAAAACAATTAGGTAATTACAATTAGGTAATTACAAACACACACAAATTTAAACATGACTAAACTTTAATATGTCAGGATACTTTAACCAAAACCTTTAACCATGCAGCAAAATGACAGCATTAACACTATTAGCATGAAACGATTGTTAATATTCTAGAGCCAATATATAAGCAGCGATGACTTAATAATACTTTTCTATGATGTTTATTTATGCAAATAGTTAATTACAACATCTTATGCTTCTTATTCTTACTGTTGTTCTCATTCTTCTTCTTCTTATTATTATTATTATTTATTATTATTTATTTATTACTATTATTACCATTATTATTATTATTATTATTATTATTATTATTATTATTATTATTATTATTATTATTATTATTATTATTATTATTATTATTTTTATTATTTATTATTATTTATTATTATTATTATTATTATTATTATTATTATTATTATTATTATTATTATTATTTATTATTATTTATTTATTATAATTATTATTATTATTATTATTATTATTATTATTATTATTATTATTATTATTATTATTATTATTATTATTATTATTACCACTCCTGCTCACTCCTGCTACTGCTACTGCCACTACTACTACTATTAAAAGTTCTACTATTAGTATTATTATGATTATTATTTTATTTTTGCCAGTAATTGATATATATGGTGAAGAGCACGCAGGCACTCCCTCTGATATATAAATTGTTTGCATAATGTAGAGTTGTAATCTCTATAATAAGTAATGACTATTACCATATTTTCCCAGTCTTTTTTTTATATGTACGTCAAACAGAATATCAATACATTATCTGTAGACATCTGCACGCAGGCACTCCCTGTGATACATAATTACTTACTCTACATTACGTATTTTAGCACAATTTGTACTTAGGATTAATTATTAATGTTTTTTAATTACATATTCTGAACGACATTTTCCTAAGTCCAAATTCCTCTGTCGACCGCAATGTAATTTTGTAATATAATTATTTATCAATTTTTTTTTTATGATATTTACAACAATGTGTTGCACGACACACATCCCAGAACCTGTTATTAGAATAACCATACCTATATATAATGGAAAATGGAAAAAAGGAAACATGAAGAGGTAGGGAAAGAAAGAAAGAAAGAAAAATATATTTCTTGAATGAAATCGTGACAGGAGGCGCCTATATGTCCCATGGAAGGAGATAATTATGTAAAGAAAAAGAGTTGAAAGAAATTGAAAAGGATTTTGTTTCATTTGAGAAAGGAATTTCCTCTCTCTCTCTCTCTCTCTCTCTCTCTCTCTCTCTCTCTCTCTCTCTCTCTCTCTCTCTCTCTCTCTCACACACACATTTGCAATCCGATGAGGCCATACATAATAACAATATTAGAGAGGCGCTTACAAGAGAGCAGTGGAAGATGTAGCATCAAAATTAGAGAGGAGGTTATACAGGGTGTCCACAAAGTCTGGGTACATAGGAAATTTCACTATGCAGACCTATTCAATCGAGTTCACCTGAATTTTGTAAAGCGCATCAAATTATGCGTTGAAAATGATGGAAATCATATTGAAAATATTATTTATTAACATTAGATTTAAATAAAATTGTTTTGTTTTAAAAGTATGTGTTAATCTCCTGTGTACCCAGACTTCGTCTGGGTACACAGCAGATTAACACATACTTTTAAAACAAAACAATTTTATTTAAATCTAATGTTAATAAATAATATTTTCAATATGATTTCCATCATTTTCAACGCATAATTTGATTCGCTTTACAAAATTCATTTGAACTCGATTGAATAGCTCTGCATAGTGAAATTTCCTATGTACCCAGACTTTGTGGACACCCTGTATAAAGAGGTTCGGGAGATATAATATTTAACATTAAAGAGGAGGTTGAAAGAAGAGAGCCATGAAATAGTGAACAGCAAGATTAGAGAGGTGGTCAAGTACAAATAAGTTTGGCGATAAACATCAAATATAGAGAGAGTAAAAAAAGAGTAATGGGAGATATAACATTTATACCTGGGTGACTGTTACGAAAAGAGGAATGGGTGTTATAACATTAAAATTAAAGAGGAGGGTAAAAAGAGTTTAGATAATTAGATTAAAGAGGAGGTTTAAGAAGAGATGAGTGAGTGATATAACGTTTGCACTAAAAAGAATATTAAAAAAGAGGGAAGGTTAATATAGAGGAATGTGTGATATATAATTAATATTAAAGAGGAGTTTAAAAGAGCAGAGCAGGAATATATAACATTAACATTAGAGAGGTTTTAGAGAGGAGCAATGGGTGATATAACATTAGCACTAGAGAGAAGGTTAAAAAGAGAATAGTTGGGTGACATAGCATTAAAATTAAAGAGGTGTTTTTTTTTTTTAAAGAGAACAGTTGGAAAATATAGCATTGATTTTAAAGAGAAGTTTTAAGAGAAGAGGAATGGATGATATAACATTAGCACGAGAGAGAAGCTTAAAAAGAGAGCAGATGGGATATATTACATATAACATTAAAGAGAAGATCAAGAAGAGAGAATATAGAGATAACAATATTAGAGAGTATAATATGAAATATGACATTAGCATTTTGAAGAGAAGGTTAAATTGAGGAATGGGAAAAGTGACCTTAACATTAAAGAGGAGTTAAATTAAGAGTACTGGGAGATATAACATTAATATGAAGTCAAAATGAAGAGCGAGGAAATATAACATTTATTTAGAGAGAAGGTTAAAATAAGAGGAACTGGGAAATATTGCAATACTCTTAGAGAGTAGGATACGAAAATGAGCAGTAGGAGATATGGCATTGGTATAAAGAGGTTATAAAGAGGTTTATAAAAAAGAGTAGAATTAGAAAATATTACATTAATATTAAGGATGCAGTTTAAGAAATGAGAATGGGGGGATATTTTACGAAAATTAAAGAGGAGACAAAAAAATTATTTAATAAATTAATAAATATTTATTTCCATTTTCTAATGGCTCTTCTTTTACAAAACTAAGAGTACACCTATAAGAAGACATGTAATTGAACTAATATATAAGAGAGTGATTCATACACTTACAGTGAACAGAAATATAGTTTTCCTAGAAAATTAAGATTACCTTGAATTAACAGATGTGTATAAGAATTATCTATATACAATAAATAATCAGATAACTGCATGAAGCTTATACATCATAGTAATAGAATAACAATATAATCAATAATAATAATAATAATAATAATAATAATAATAATAATAATAATAATAATAATAATAATAATAATAATAATAATAATAATAATAATTATAATAATAATAATAATAATAATAATAATAATAATAATAATAATAATAATAATAATAATAACAACAATATAATCAATAATAATAACAGTAATGATAACATTAATTGAAAGTAAATACTAAGGAATCAGTTTAGCGTAAAAGATGCATACACTTACAAGTGAAAAATAACGTACTTAAAGGATTAACTTCATTAGAATATACATATGGACCAACACTTATATTTGGAGATATAATATTCACATTAGAGAGTAAGGTCAAAAAGAGTAATGGTCAAAAAGAGTAATGGGAAGGATTAACATTAGAGAGAAGCTTACAAAAAGAGGAGTAATTTATTTAATATTAAAATTAGATGAGAGGCTTAAAAAGAAGCAGTTGGAGATATTACATCAGAATTAAAGAGGAGGTTGAATAAAGAGTAATGGAAGAAATAGCAATTACATTAAAGAGAAGGTTTCATAAAATCAATGGGAGATAAAATAGTAATATTAGAGAGGAGTAAAATAGAGAGGAGTCAGAAGGTATAATATTAACATTAGAGAGAAGGTTGCAGTAGAGAGCAGTTGGGATTTATAATAATATTAGAGAGGAAGTTAAAAAAAAGGAAAAAGAGACGTTAGGAAATATAACATTATATTAAGAGAGAGTTTAAGAGAGTGAAAAGTTTTTTTTTTTCAAAGAGAGGTAACTGTACCTTAACATTAAAAACAAGAATGAATGTTAACAAGAAGAAAGAGATACAGAATGAAAGATAGAATGAAAGAATATATATATATATATATATATATATATATATATATATATATATATATATATATATATATAGAGAGAGAGAGAGAGAGAGAGAGAGAGAGAGAGAGAGAGAGAGAGAGAGAGAGAGAGAGAGAGAGAGAGAGAGAGAATTACAGTAAAAATGGAATTAAAGAAAAGAGGAGACATATAGATTCATATATATTATATATATAATATATATATATATATATATATATATATATATATATATATATATATATATATATAGAGAGAGAGAGAGAGAGAGAGAGAGAGAGAGAGAGAGAGAGAGAGAGAGAGAGAGAGAGAGAGAGAGAGAGAGAGAGAGAGAGAGAGAGAGAGAGAGAGAGAGAGAGAGAGAGAGAGAGAATCCCAATGAAATCCCGCCAGGGTATAATGTCTAGACAGATGTAAATGATGATTTGATGTGTGTAAGTTAAAACACAGGCGATAGTCCATCATCAATGAGTGATTTACGGCTGGAATTCGTATTTTACGAGTGGATTTTCTTTCTTTCTCTTTCTCTCTCTCACTCACTCACTTGAAATCGTATTCCGCTGAGGCTGAAATTCGTCCATCCGTCACGATCGTCCAGAGCCCCCAAAAAGACGGATGATGAATGAGGCAATGGGGCCTCGAAAGAGCTCGAATTATCTACAAGACTGATTGTCCCGTTTACCAATGTAATGCTCTCTCTCTGAGAGAGAGAGAGAGAGAGAGAGAGAGAGAGAGAGAGAGAGAGAGAGAGAGAGAGAGAGAGAGAGAGAGAGAGAGAGAGAGAGAATGAATTAATGACTGTGAGACAATGTGGGTAAGAGTGTATGACTTAGTAGGTGAAAGAAATACGCACACTCACACAAACACACACACAGACACAGACAGACAGACAGACAGACACACACACACACACACACACACACACACACACACACACACACACACAGAAAGAGAGAGAGAGAGAGAGAGAGAGAGAGAGAGAGAGAGAGAGAGAGAGAGAGAGAGAGAGAGAGAGAGAGAGAGAGAGAGAAGAGAGAGAGAGAGAGAGAGAGAGAGGTAAGCATTCTGTAGATATCAAATTAAAGCCCAACAAATAACACCATTTACAAAATGTTGAGACTTGGGCTCTTTGATTAACGTGAAGGAATGAATAGAATAAATAATGAATAAAAAATGAAAACTATAAAATGAATGATTGCCCATGTGAAATATAAACTCTTAAGGAAATAACTGTTCATGATGAGCTGAATGGAATGAATAAATATAATAATAATAATAGGATGTAAACCTTTTGGGCAACCACTGTAAATACAGATTGGATGAAACACATTTTAAGTGTTATTATAACCTCTCTCTCTCTCTCTCTCTCTCTCTCTCTCTCTCTCTCTCTCTCTCTCTCTCTCTCTCTCTCTCTCTCTCTCTCTCTCTCTCTCTCTCTCTCTCTCTCTCTCTCTCTCTCTCTTATCTCTCTCTCTTTATTCATTATTCTTGATGTTTCTCTCATTTTTCTTTATTCATTATTTCTTGATGTGTTTCTCTCTCTCACTTTATCTCTACTTTCGCATCTTCTTTATGTCATTCTTGATTTTCTCTCTCTATCCTTTCAGTTTCTCTTCTTTATTTCTCTCGGCTTTTTGTTTCATCTCTGTTCTCATTTTTCATTATTCATTATTTTTTTTTTCTCTCTCTCTCTCTCTCTCTCTCTCTCTCTCTCTCTCTCTCTCTCTCTCTCTCTCTCTCTCTCTCTCTCTCTCTCTCTCTCTCTCTCTCACCCCTCGAGGGCTACTCTTTTTAAAACCATAGGAAATACAGTGGTCAGAAAGATTTATAAAGATTTAATGCTTTATTGAGTCCTGGGTCCATCTCCAATGATGAAATGGAATATAAATCTAGTCCTAAGGATTGATTAGGATAGATTCATTTTATTATTATTTCTATGATTTTTTTTTTATTATTTCCTTCCCTTTGAAGGATTGATGCCTCTGGAATCCAAAGGTTTCATTA
>JAXCGZ010006644.1:20000-31900 GCA_037179515.1 Halocaridina rubra
TTAGTTAAGCTTTCACACACATACATACGAACACGTGGATTTTTTTTTTTTTTTAGTGTGCGTGCAAACTTGTGTATATAAATGTGTATGTTTACCAAATAGGTAAATAAAGTCACAGACTCCCGCGCATAATGCACACACACATACACACATACAAACACACACCTATCACACACGCACTTTACAAACACAGGCTCGCACACACGCACACGCATCCCTGCAGACATTATCATAGCATGACCTTTAACGACTCACGTCAGATACGACAAATATAAATACCGACTGACCTTCCTCTCCTCGACAGTCTGTCGAATTTATGACAAAATTCTTGAAAACTCTGTCGCAAGGTTTCTAAAGTTAACCTCGATCTAATATCCAACGATAGATTGGTGCTTGTTTGTCGGTTCGATAATGATACCGATATATATATATATATATATATATATATATATATATATATATATATATATATATATATATATATATATATATATATATATATATATGGATTGGATGGATTCGGTTTTACGTCACGAACTCCCTTTTCTACTAAGGGCTAGGACGGTTGCCTTCTTACGAAGGACTTGTTTTGGCAGATGTAATCGTTACCCTGAGTGTATGCCCTTACTAACCTCAGTCCGTGACGGGGCGCGAACCCTCGACCTGCCGCCTCAGAGTCGCAGACGCTACCATTTTGCCACGGAGACTATATATATATATATATATATATATATATATATATATATATATATATATATATATATATATATATATATATATATATATATATATATATATATATATATATATATATACATATATATATATATATATATATATATATATATATATATATATATATATATATATATATATATATGTCTGTCTGTCTGTCTGTCTGTCTGTCTGTCTGTGTATATGTGTGTATGTATGTATGTATGTACAGAACAAAATGGGCCAAAAGTAGGTATACGAGAATTATGTTTAATTTTTAATTTTTCCGCCCTTATGGGTGAGGGAATTCCTCACTGAGACCCTCACTGATCATATCTTCACTCCAATACCAATGCGTCTTGGGGATCTGTATACCTACTTTTATCCCTTCCTGATGATCTCTTCTCTTTAATACCAACGCGACTTAGGGAACTGTATGTCCGCTTTAGTCCCACCTATATATATATATATATATATAATATATATATATATATATAATATATATATATATATATATATATATATATATATATATATATATATATATATATAGTATGTATATATATTATATATATTTATATATATGTATATATATATAGATATATATATATATATATATATATATATATATATATATATATATATATATATATATATATATATATATATATATATATATATATATATATATATGTATGTATATATATTTATATATATGTATATATATATATATATATATATATATATATATATATATATATATATATATATATATATATATATATATATATATATATATATATATATAGCTGTTAATGGATAATTGTCGGTATATTGCTGTCGATGAAATGATGTCGGCTAATAGCTTTCAGTGCAGTGCTGTTAATAAATAGCTCTCGGTAATTTGGTGCTAATGAAATACTGTTTGGATATTACTGTCTGTCGTGAATAAATACCTGTGAATTACTGTCAGGAAAATCCTGTTGGTGAACTGCTGTCAGTAAAATGCTGTCTGAATTGGTGTTGTCTATTTGCTGTTGAGGAATAATTGCCAGTGACTTAGTGTAGATGAACAGCTGTCTGTCGGTGAATTAGTGTCTATGAAATACTTTTATGTTGCTTTCGGGAAATTTATGTCGCTATATAGCTGTCTGCAAATTTCCGTTTGTGAATAGCATTCCAGTTAATGCCTTTTGAAGTGCTGTCGATGTCTTGTTTTCTAACTGGTAAATTGCTGACAATGAATAGCTGTCAGATAATAACTGTCGACATATTGCTGTGACCTAATAGTTGTGGCATATTGCTCTTTACGAATAGCTGTCGTCATATTGCTATTTTCGAATAGCTGTCGGCATTTTGTTGTCTACGAAAAGCTTCCTGTGAATTGTTGTTGCTATCTTGCTGTCCAGGATTGCTGTCGATGCATAGCTTTCAGTATATTGCTGTCAGTGGATTGGTGTTGTTAGCTTGCTGTCTTGTAATAGCTATCGGTGAATAGCTGTCCGAAAATTTTTGTGGCCATATTGATGTCTGTGAATAGCTTTCGGTGAACTGCTGTTGTTAACTTGCTGTCCAGCAATAGCTGTCAGTAAATTGCTATTAGTTAATAGCTGTGGGTATATTGCTCTCTGAATAACTGTCGGTGAATTGCTGTCTTGTAACCAATTTTCCTTAGCAGATGAATATCATTACCCAGTGCTTATCTATAAAGAGGTCCCTCGGGACGCGGGATGCAAAACACTGTCATTATATTTATTATCCGGAGTAACGTTGTACATAATATAATATAATACACCACTAATATGTCAACTTAGGACGTGCGAGAGAGAGGCTGTAGATTTATGTTCATGGTGATTAAAGGAAGAAGAAGAAGATGAAGAAGAAGAAGAAGAAGAAGAAGAAGAAGAAGAAGAAGAAGAAGAAGAAGAAGAAGAAGAAGAAGAAGAAGAAGAAGAAGAAGAAGAAGAAGAAGAAGAAGAAGAAGAAGAAAGAAAAAGAAAAAGAAAAAGAAAAAGAAGAAGAAGAAGAAAAAGAAAAAGAAGAAGAAAAAGAAAAAGAAGAAGAAAAAGAAAAAGAAAAAGAAAAAGAAGAAGAAGAAGAATAAACCTTTATTTCCATTACAATACAATGGGTATTCGTCAGTCGGGGCAAGCCCCAACCCCCCACTGTGGTGTCCAACCACAGCAGTTCCTGCCAGTAAACAGCTTAAACTCTCGGTCTTGGACGGGAACCGATCTTTCGACCTCGTGAATGCGAAGCCAGCGCGATACCACTGTACTAGCCGGCAGGCTAGAAGAAGAAGAAGAAGAAGAAGAAGAAGAAGAAGAAGAAGAAGAAGAAGAAGAAGAAGAAGAAGAGAAGAAGAAGAAGAAGAAGAAGAAGAAGAAGAAGAAGGTAGATTTTAAGATTATCCCTATTATGAAATCTCTCTAATCTAGAAATGCTTACTCTTCAATACATGTTTTGCCATCTTTATTATACGTAAAAAATATTATTTTTCCTCTGTATCTTGCACATGGTGAACGAGAGTTTGTCCATCCTTCATGAATCGATATTCGGGTTGAGTTTCCGGAGTAATATCAAAATCAAATCAAATCAAATCAAAACATTTATTTCCATTTTGTACAATGGTTATTCAACATTAATAGTAACTTATAAGTAGACATGTAATTAAACTAATAAATAAGAGGGTTCGACATATAGTTAAATTAAATGTAGCTTTCATAGAAAATAATAATGCTGTAATAAAAATGTTAACAATAATGTTAATAATAAAGTAGTAAGTATGCCACTAGATACAGGATCGTTATTATCGGCATCATTTCCATATTTGTTTCCTTACAATGAGAATAATTAGTTCTTAATGAGCAGCAACTATTTGTCCAAAAGAAAACTATATAGTTTGCCTTTGAAAGCTGTGAAGGAGGATGCATTTTTAAGATGCTCTGGAATATTATTCCAGAGTGTTGACCCTTTGATAGTGATCATCTTTGAACCTGCTTCTGTGTTTGTTCTGTGAATAAAGAGCTCACTGCTCTGTCTTGTGTTGATTCCCCTTATATCCCTGACTGTTTTTAAATCAAATAGCCAGCTAGGATAATGATGGTCCAAAATTTTGAATACAAAAACATAAATAGCATAAGCGACCTTATTTTCTGCCCGCAGCCACCCAAGTTTATTGAGAGCTGGTGTGATGTGGTCATATTTTCTTATTCCTCCCAGGGCAACTCGACCTGCAAAATTAATAAGCTTCTGTACTCTGTTTATCTGAGTCTTAGTGGTAGATCCCCAAACAGTTGTGCAGTAATTAATGTGACTTAGGGCTAGAGATTCAACAACAGTTATTCGAGTGGTAGTCTCAAAATTGTCTTTTATACGTGATAAGTACATTAATGTTCCTGTAACCTTTTTGCATACTTATCTATGTGGGAATCAAACAACATGTGGTTATCAAAGTGAATTCCTAGGTTTTTGACTGTTTTGCTAGGTGTGATAATATTGTCGCAAAAATTAATTGTTGTGTTTTCTGGAATTTGTGCTATGTGGAACCTTGAACCAATAAATATGCACTGTGTTTTACTTTCGTTAATTAACAGCCCAATTTCTTGGAAATAGGTTTTAATTTTTGACAGAGTGTTTTCTGCTCTTAAAGTTAGCTCTGGGAGGTTATTAATATCACCACTAAGGAGTAGTTGAGTGTCATCTGCATATTGTACGACTAGACAGTCAGAAATGAAAGAAGATAGATCATTTACGTAAATGGAGAAGAGGATAGGACCAAGTACTGATCCCTGTGGAACACCAAATGATACATCCTTTGGCACAGAGATAATGTTGTTAAGACGTATGGACTGTTTACGATTAGATAGACACTCGCTAAACCAGCTTGGATCAATATTTAAGTTAATACATTTACTTAAAAGAATTTCATGGTTTACACTGTCGAAGGCTTTTGATAAGTCTAACAAAATTAGTATAGATATTTTTTTCATATCTATATTATTATATATACTATTCGTAACTTTAAGCAGTGCAGTTTCCGTCGAGAGTTTTGGTCTGAAACCATGTTGGCTAATCGTTAGTAGTCTATTTGATTCTAAATATGACATAAGTTGGCATGCAACAATTTTTTCTAATATTTTAGAGAAAATGGGTAGCAGGGAAATGGGACGATAGTTTGTCACATCTTCTCTGTCCCCCTTTTTATGCAGAGGTATTACATGTGATAATTTCCAAGAGTCAGGAAACTTTTTAGTAACAATGGAAGTGTTCATAATAGTTAGAATATAGGATGCAATCATGGGTAGAGCATCTTTGATGAACTTAAATGGTATACCATCTGAACCATAAGAGCCAGAGTTTCTTAGGCTCTTTATGGTAAGAATTAGGGTAGCACAATCTATAGGATTTATCTTGAAGTACTCTCTTGTGTTTTCATTGGAAGAATTGTCATTTAAGCAATTACTCATATTCACTGAGTTGATGTTTTCTTGAGTTTTTTCATATGTATTTTTGCCAACGTTAGCAAAATAGTTATTAAAGTCATCTGCTTTGTCTTTCAACTCCGTAATATTTTCATAACTTTCCGAGGTACTCTTTTCATTTGGTATCATGCTTCTTATCACTTTCCATGTTGCTGCTGTATCATGTCTAGAGTCATTAAATTGTTTTTTGTAAAAGTCTTTTTTACTTACACTGATGAGAGATCTGACACGTTTCTTTTCTGTTTTATAACGTTCTCGGAGAGTCATATCATATCTATTCATTTTTAGCTCTTTTTGTATTTGATTTCTGATTTGCATTGCCTCTTTGATGTCATTAGTTAGCCAGGGGGCTGAGGGGCGGGTTATTTTTCTTGTTACAATGGGTGCACAACTATCTAAGCATTCAAGGAAGACTTTTGTTAAATTCTCAACCTGCAAATCGACGTTATCTGTGTATTTAATTCTATTAAGTGCATTTGTGTTGTTGATTAATGTTTCACAAAAGATATCAGGGGAGTAATTTTTTAGACACCGGAATGTCTTGAGGAGAGGCTTCCTTTTGGGCTTGTTTATGTTTAGCATAGCAATGTTGAGCTCGTGGTCTGCAATTGGGCAGGGAACTACGTCCCAATAGGGTATACTTTCCACTTTATTTGTTATTATCAGATCTATAAGAGTCCTAGAATTAGGGGTTATGCGGGTCGGTTTTGTCACTATTTGTGTTAACTTCACAGTGTTGATCACCCTTTTCATTTTGTTATCTGCTGAGAGCAAGTCATCATTAAAATCACCAAGTATGTATATGGGTTTATGACGCACACACATATTTCTGAATGTTTCTAGCAGATGATTGAATGAACTGGTAGGTGCTTTAGGGTGACGGTAAACACACCCTACAATGAAAGATGGAAGTTTCTGATACTGCACAGTGATCCATAAATCTACGAGCTCCTCAGTTTTTTCTAAACCTGTGGTTATTTCTGATGCACTAAGATAATTTCTAACATAAATACAAACCCCACCCCCTCGGCCATGGTCATTGCGAAATATTTTAAACTCTGGGATATTCACATATTTATTTTCAGTTGTAGGAGGAAGCCAAGTTTCACTTACACAGAGGATGTCTATGTTGTAGTCTTTTGTTAGCATTATTATTTCCTCAAAATGAGCGAGCAGGGACTGAGCGTTCACATGTACTAATGTTACATTCTTACCATGTTTCATTGGGGTGGTATCCATAGTCATAGTTGTAGTTTCGACTGTGTGATTCTGCTGGGAATTCATCATTGTAGTGTGTTCTGGGGTTAGCCCATGGATCCTGGTGTCTGTACCTGCCGTTGGATGTGTAACGCTGGTTTGAGTACGTGCCGTGGTATGATCGGGCCTTCCCAAAGTTTGTATGCCTAGGTGAGTGTCTAGGGTTGTAAGAGCCATCACTCCAGGAGAAGTCTCTTGTGCGTGGACGGCGGTAAGAGAGGTTTGTATCGTGTCTCTTTCTGTAGTCTCGCGTATAGGGGATTGTTTCATTAGCTCTTTGCTGTTTATTTTGGTATGACTGTAGTTTGGGATATTTTGTAGAATACCCAGGTTGTGTCCATTGTTTGCCCCCACGAAATGGCTGGACAATTGTGCCTGTAGGCCATTGCTTCAGTTTGTAAGGCACATATTCAAATCCTTTCGATATCGTTATTACAAAGGAAACCCAGTTTGGTTTGCGAGAAAGCTCCTTAATCAAGACCACCATTGTCTTGCTAGGCCTATCATGGCTTCTTGTGTTGGTCTACCTCTCATTAATTTACGAATGATTTTATTCACCTGTACTTCTGTAGGCGATCCTTGGAAGTAGCCATTTTATATATTGGGATTAGCCTTTCTTAACGTAGAGTCTCCACCATCCGACACAAGAGGGACTTGCTAGGAAGGGGGTTTCTCGCCCCCAAACGACTATTACTCTAGTTTTATAAAGGTTGTAGAAGCTCAGCCGCCTATATTAAGAATATAAGGGAGGAAGAGAGAGAGAGAGATAGATATATATATATATATATATATATATATATATATATATATATATATATATATATATATATATATATATATATATATAGAGAGAGAGAGAGAGAGAGAGA
Organism: Halocaridina rubra; assembly: GCA_037179515.1. Taxonomy (NCBI): domain Eukaryota; kingdom Metazoa; phylum Arthropoda; class Malacostraca; order Decapoda; family Atyidae; genus Halocaridina; species Halocaridina rubra. The sequence continues at coordinate 27,325 of JAXCGZ010006644.1, forward strand.
GAGAGAGAGAGAGTCACGAATTTTTCAAAGTCGAGGTTATTTCCTCAATGATTGTGTCAGTTTTAGAGTATGTCCCTATTTCCGAGAGTATATATATATATATATATATATATATATATATATATATATATATATATATATATATATATATATATATATATATATATATATATATATATATATATATATATATTATATATATATATATATATATACACTGATCCAGTTTTACCAGCCTAACCTAACCGAGCCTAAGCCTGAAATTGTAACAACAGTCACGCCCTAATATCCTAACTGTGGGGGTTCGCTCCTAAAACCCTTCCTTAGCTATTGACTAGTATACAGTCTGTGTGGTTGGTAGTTTTGAGGTACGTTTTCTTCAGTTGATCACTTGTACTGAAATGTTGGGTCAGACAAATATATTTCTCTCTCTCTCTCTCTCTCTCTCTCTCTCTCTCTCTCTCTCTCTCTCTCTCTCTCTCTCTCTCTCTCTCTCTCTCTCTCTCTCTCTCACACACACACACACACACACACACACACACACACACACACACACACACACACACACACACACACACACACACTTTTGGGAGTGGTCTTTTTGCTCAAGATCTCGTAAAATACCGAAAGACGCACGCATGAACGAATGCACATATACACATCATGAACCTTAAAAAATGAAATGGACGAATGACTTTGAAAGAGAATGAACGTATATAAGATTGAATGGATGAATAGATCTAAAAGAGAACGTTCCTATGAACTTACATTTGAGCTTTCAAGAAACGCATGGACAAATTACTGTGAACGAACGTGCTAGGGAAAGAATAGCAAGTGAACGTAAAATATAATGAACTTACTAATAAGTCTACATAAATGCGATTGAGCAATTGAATATTTGCAGGAATTCCCCCCCCCCATGCAAACGTATGTAATGAACGTATAAACACACAAAAGAACGTGGTAAAAGAACGAACAATGAAGAACGTGCAAATACAAGAACATATTAATTAACCTACCAACTGACTTATAAAACGAATGAACAAACTAACAAAAGAACGTAATGAACGAACAAAGAAAGAACGCACGCGAATTAATTCTCAAAACGAACCAAAAAAAGTACAAAAAATCATCACGAAAGAACGATCGAATGAACGTATAATAGAAAGAACGAATAAACTACTCTCCCAACATACAATGTGAACGTTTTAAAGAATGCCACCAGAGAACGAACGAACGGAAAGAACGAAGGAATGAACGGACTTAGTCCAATATCGAAATGTCCAGGGCAAGAATTATAAGTTGCCATTTTTTTTTATTTATTTCTTTATGGTCACGAATTTGATCCAAAATCAGGCGTATCTTGGCGTCGTGAAAAAGGAGGTGGTGGAGGGAGGAGGGAAGGGAGGGAGGGAAAGGAGGAGGAGAACTGAAAGGGGGGTTAGGGAGTGGTCATTAGAGGGGGGATCCAGAGAGGAGAAAAATGTACTTTTTTTTACCTTGGCAATACTGTATATATAAAGTTACATGCATTGGCATGGTAAAGCACTGGGTCAATAGACTGTTATATACTTAGCAGTCTCTCTCTCTCTCTCTCTCTCTCTCTCTCTCTCTCTCTCTCTCTCTCTCTCTCTCTCTCTCTCTCTCTCTCTCTATATATATATATATATATATATATATATATATATATATATATATATATATATATATATATATATATATATATATATATATATCGTATAGTATGAGACAGTGAAAAAAAAAAAAACGAAAATAATTTTCTTCTTCTTAAGGTAGTATATTACAGAGGCAATCCCTCACGCATACAAGAGAAATATGCAACCATTTTTTAAGGTTTATATTACATCATCACCAAATTCTGCTAATCTACTCTCACTTTTTACTTACTCTGTTTGACTAGAAATTTATCTTTATAGAGGTGGACGGTAATGTATTGTACCATATGTAAAAATAATTTTTTTTATTGAATTAAGAAATAATTGATACTTATTATATAGATTGCAAAATACGCAATAATAAGTGAGTGCCTGTGTGTACATGTGTTCATGAAAATTTAAATCTCTCTCTCTCTCTCTCTCTCTCTCTCTCTCTCTCTCTCTCTCTCTCTCTCTCTCTCTCTCTCTCTCTCTCTCTCTCTCTCTCTCTCTCTCAACAATCATACAGTTATCATGTCGAGGAAGACCTCACTGAGGGTATCCCTGTCCCTATATGGATAATATCAACGGCTATAGTTACTCTGAAAATAATATGATACTTATTATAGTGGTGTGAGAGAAAAAGAAAGCGAGAGAGAGAGAGAGAGAGAGAGAGAGAGAGAGAGAGAGAGAGAGAGATGAGAGAGAGAGAGAGAGAGAGAGAGAGAGAGAGAGAGAGAGAATCAGGTTTGCTCAAGGTATGTTAGTTGATTGAGGCTTGGCCGGGGTAGAGCTGGGCAGGTAGTGGGCAATGCCGAGTGGGTTTGGCAGTGTGTGGGTAGGGTGGTCACAGCCAGAAAAGATTGTTACCATCAGCAGGAGAGGGTGTGGAGGCGCTGGTGGGCGGAAGGGCGGAGAGATGAGAAGGGGTTTTGGGTGCATTCGCGGTGCTCTATGAGTCTGCCACTACGCCAAGTGTATGTGTGTGTGTGTGAGTGCGCACATGTGTGTGCGTTTTTATTTTTTGCACCAATTGTTTTCCGGCGGCGATTCATGATCTCCCGACAGGATCGCCTCTTAAAGATATTAACTCCAGATGAAAACTTGGCAATTTTTTTTTTCTTGCTATTAACAGCTTTCGCAAGGAAGGGGTGACCCTTTATTGAGTAAGTCAGGGTGTGAGAGGTAAGGAAGGGTGTGAGAGAGGTAGAGAGGAACACCCTATTCGATAAGAGGGATTGGAAGAGAGGCTAAGAGGAAGAGGGGAAGAGAGAGGGAGAGAGCAAAGAGGACCTTCTGGAAAAGATTAGGTGTGTGAGAGTAAAGGACATCCTTTTGGTAAGAGAGCAAGGAACGGAGTTAGGGTGAGATTAGGATATTGGTAAAGCTAGTGTGAAGAGATGTAGTGTGATAGAACAAGGGGAAAACTAGCGTGAAGAGAATTAAAAGTGTGATAGAGTTAGGGAGAAGTCTGTTATGAAGAGATAGTGTGATAGAGCAAGGGTTAAGCTAGTGTGAATAGGTAGTGTGTGTTAGAGCCAAGGGAAACCCTTTTGGATGAGAGATGGGGGTATGCTAGAGCAAGGGAAACCCTTTGTAAGCTATATTTTATTCATTCAAATCTCTGTACATGGGGACATGTGCACATGGGCACTCCCAATGATATTGCAGTTGTTAAACATTACAATCTATATTTGGTCATGTATAAATCAAATATTAATAGAATTTGCAATTCATTTTAAATATCATAGCAAGTAATTAACAATAAAATATAGTGTAACAATTGATAAGCGTATATAGGGTGTGATAAGGTAATTGGAAAAGCTTGTGAGAAGAGAGATAGTGTGCGAGAGAGCAAAGGGGTGATCCTTTGAGAAGAAAGGTTGAGTAATAAGAATAAGGAGACCGTTTGTGAAGAAGACAGGTTGGGACAGAGCAGTTATGATAATAATTGTAGTGATAATGATACTAATAATAATAATAATAATAATAATAATAATGATAATAATAATAATAATTATTATTATTATTATTATTATTATTATTATTATTATTATTATTATTATTATTATTATTATTATAATTAATAATAATAATAATAATAATAATAATAATAATAATAATAATAATAATAATAATAATAATAATAATTATAGTAATTATTATTTTTTATTATTATTATAATTATTGTTATTAAAATTATTATTATTATTATTATTAAGTATCATTATTAATAATAATAATTATTATCATAATTATTATTATTATTATTATTATCTTAAATCCTGTTTACTCTTTATTCACTTAACTGTTTATTTACAAGTTTGCTAGATATTTTACACATGTATTTGATATTATTTTTTTAATAAAATATCATCAGACTTTTTCTTTGTACCGATCAAGGATCCAGTGAATCTTTATAATAAATTTATTTGATTTAATTTATATATAATTATATTTAATCTGATTTCAGTTAATTGCGATTACGTTATAGCTAAAAGAGCCAAAAATAGCTAAAAATATCTTACTAGTTGATAGAAATCAGCTATAATATAGCTAAGAAATAGCCAAAAATCGCTTCTCTTCCTGTCATGAAAACCTTTAGGGCGGTCGTGAAGAGCCGCAGGACACTGGACAGAAAGAAAAAGAATAAAAGTTGGATCTCTGCATTCCATATTGCACCGCTCCTCTCTCTCTCTCTCTCTCTCTCTCTCTCTCTCTCTCTCTCTCTCTCTCTCTCTCTCTCTCTCTCTCTCTCGATTATCGCCTCAGGATAACTCGTGATAACGGCCGGGCAGTGTAGAAACAAAGAGTAAAAAAGAGTAAAAGAAAAACAGAGATCGCAAAATGAGCAAAAAAGAGTAGGAAAAATATGATGAAAAAGAGCAAACTTCTCTCTTTGGTTCCCATATTGCACAGGT
>JAXCGZ010006645.1:0-31877 GCA_037179515.1 Halocaridina rubra
ATATGAGTTTAGATACATAACACAAAATCATCATATGGCAAGGATGAAGATATAGACGTGATTTCAAATTTCTTTGCTCTTTATTTGTTTGTATACTAACACGGGATGTTCTAATCCCTTTGTCTTTCCAAATTAATCAAAAGCTTACATCTTTTCAGTGTGAATTATTGACAATTGATAATGGATTATTAAACAATAGTTATCAGCATTTACTTCCTCCAAACACTCCTATGCACAGATTCTTCATCATTGTTTAAATAGCTAATCATTTACAGTCAATGACATCATATTTGTAGGCTTTGATCTATTCCAGATATTTGCTGACACGGGTGTGGAAACCTTGGTAACCAGGAGCATCACATCCGTATCCCCAATAAGGAACAGCAGTCCACAAAAGGGTTTTATGTTATTAACAGCAGTAATATTATTTCTATCAAGTGGCAATATAAATATCTGGTAGAGATATTAAACCTATTTATATAAACTCACATAATAAGCAAAAAGTACAGTATTAGGAGAATGATGTTCCTCTATTGATATCTAAAATGAAGTTCCCTCACCAAGTCATATTTGCCTCTGCCATCCTTGAAGACCATGGGACCACCAGAATCAGCGAGGCATGTGTCCTTGCCAGTCTGACCAGCACACAGCATGGTATCTTTTACGGCAGTGTCACAATTGTTTGGCAAGCTGTATACGATATAAACGGAAGTGTGGAACAGCTGGTATTCAGGTATGTTAAACATGACCTCCATAATTCATAACCTGAAGGCCAAAACTTATTAAGCAACTATCAGGTAAACTGTATTCAATCAATTAGTATTGCTGTGATGGAAACTACTTTCAAATATTCTACACATGACTTCCTGTTACTCTTTTGGGTAAGGTATCAGAAGAGAAACCTCCCAATCTTTTTCCCCATTATGCTAACTTTGTTAGCATAATTTGGAGAGGGCGAAGATATGCAAACTGGCAGCACTGAGGAGCTCACCTAATTTTTTTTCATGATTGTAACACCAGGACGTGCAAAAAAAAAATAAATAATAAATTTGCCCTCAACGGCTTGGGCACGAAGAAAACATAAAGTAAAGAGAAACAGAGATGGGGAGTGCTGTGACTTGTCAGATGTGAATGTCAACTTAGAGATGTGTAACGAATATCCAAGAATATTCGGTGTTAATGTAGGCATAGAAAAAGAACCGTAACTGAGGGAAGACTTAGCATCGAAATGTCTTGGACAGTCCTATTTAAGTCCAAAAGACCCTTTAGCTGTATTATCACATTAAGTCATATAATCCGAAATCATGTTTACTAGCAAAGAGGATACATTTAAGCTCCATAACAATAAAGAAAAACCTGAAATATAACTCTATATGTAGTTGCTTCATGCTTGCAATAATCAGGCTCCAGGTGATTCATATTCCAAACAAGATATGGAATTTTGTTTTTAAATCTGATGGATACACTATTAGTAAAATACAAGAGCACAATACCTGTACAGAAGAGGAAAGTTGGACAGCAATGTCACTGAATACATCTCATGGGGAATACTGAGAATGTTCTATAATATGGCAAACATATGAAGCACCATGCAAAATCTTTACCATGGGATGTTTCCTTGCTAGTGCTGATCTGATGCCGACCTAAATGGATGGTTAAATCACGGGAATTCATACTCTAAGAAAATCGCAAAATTCACCTTCAAAGGATGAAGTAAGGATACTGCAATTATATCTTAAATAATACTATACAATTAATAATGGCATCCACAGCTTATCACTGCAAGATTTTTACTTGTATTTCCTACTGCATGCCCAGTATTTATTGAAAATAGAAAAATGAAATCACATAAAGATTCTGACCTTAAGACAGCGAGCAGCAGTCAGGATATACCTTACATTCATTGGGAATCCTCTAGAGAACTGCTGTATTCTATACATGAGAGCATGATGCCAATCAGTCACTGAAATATCCACTGGTTCCTCAAACATTCCAAGCATCACTCTTTTGACCACATCTACAGTTATTGTCATTTGAAAGACGAACCTAGACCGTGAAGAGAGTACGATAAATAATCAATTCTTCAAGCTTTGCATTAATTACTAATAACCACAATCTACACGATCACAAAAATAACTATAATCCACACAAAGAGCTAAATTACAGGACTTGAAAGACTGTAGCATTTTTTCCATAGCAGTCTATCATCATATTTAGATATTATTCACACTCCATGGGGTGTGACGAGTTGATGTGTTGAGGAGCACCCTGTGAGGAGACAATGTATCAAACCCAGCCCGAAATGCTGAAGATCTGTGGAGAACCCATGACCACTACTGAATATTGAACGATCAGTTCTGCTTTATATACTCTATCCTATTAAGATTATAATCTCTTTGAACCGTAAAGTATGAAAAGTTAACAAGCAATGCCAATGAAGTTTTAATTAATGAGAAAAACGTGTGCTTAAGGAGCAATGTTGTTTAATACTTAAACAGTATTATTTTTCCTAATTCTGATATATAAACCAAGGACATTCATGCATGGCATTCAATATATTATACAGGTACTGTGCTCCCTCGTTTATCGCGGGGGTTCGGTTCCGGGACCGGCCGCAATAGGTGAAAATCCGTGAAGTAGGAGCACAATATATACATAGGTATTTAACATTTATTTTTACTTTTACTGTATCAACCCTCTCTGCACTGTTAACAAACCACCCTTTACTTTATCATTAACAGCGTGCAAGCATAAACTTATATGAACGTGATAGGTAAACTTACCGTGAATGAGGTGATGATGACGTGTACATACTCCATAGCCAAATACTCCACAGCCAATGACAGCTTTGCGGCTGCTTTTTGTGAGAGAAGAACTTGGTAACAGGGAGTTGCTGTCGCTGTTTCTTCTTTGTGCGAAGATGGTATTGTAAGGAGTCATGGCAATGTCAATAATATTGCAGAAGATCACCGAACGAACCATATTATCGTCATGCTCCTGCGACAGTTCTTGGAGTGCTTTCACATGTTTATACATGGCTGCCAGACGTTCGAGTGTAAGGCCAGGTTCTTCGACTTCGTGCATTTCCTCTGGTTGTTCTTCTTCCTCTTCTTTGTTTGCTGATTTTGTCATTTCATCCAAGTCTTCATCAGTCAAAGGTTGCGAGTAGCAGTTGATCACTTCATTCACGTCTTCGTAAGTCATATCTTTAAAGCCTTCTCCTCCTAAAAATGCAGCCAACTTCACAGCTTTCACAACTGCCAAGTTATGGACATTGTCAGGAACGAATCCCTTGTAGTCGTAGATAACTTCGGGCCACAATTTCTTCCAGCTGGCATTGACTGTGGCTGGCTTCATCTCTTTGATTGCATTCTGAATAGTTTGAAGGCATGTAGCAATCATGTAGTTACGCAAGTACGTCTTCAGTACAATTTCTTTGTCCGCATTCATGGAGTCAACCAGGTTCGCCAGGTCATTTTGTGTGTAGAGGGCCTTGAACGCAAGCATAACGCCTTGATCCATAGGCTGAGATCAGTTGCATGGCCACCAGCATTATCCATCTAAAGAAGGACTTTAAATTCAATGCCCTTCTCTGCAAGATAAACTTTGACCTGAGGGATAAAGCATTGGTGAAACCAGTCTGATGTGAGGCTTTTTGTGATCCAGGCCTTAGGGTTATGCATCCAATACACTGGCAGCAGATTCTTGTTCTTGTTCTTCAAAGCCCTAGGGTTCTTAGACTTGTAGATAAGCCCGGGCTTTAACATGAAGCCCGCAGCATTCCCACACATGACGAGGGTGACGCGGTCTTTGTGCACTTTAAATCCAGGGGCTTTAGCTTCTTCCTTGAAGAGAAAAGTGCAAGACGGCATTCTCTTCCAAAATAACCCAGTCTCATCCATGTTAAAGACTTGTTCAGGAGCATATTCGCCTTCCTCAATAATTAAAGTCGTTCTTTACGTATTCTTCAGCTGCAGCTGTATCTGCAGAGGCAGCTTCGCCATGCACCGAAACGCTCTTTAGGCCAAAGTGTTTTTGATATTTGGCAAACCATCCCTTGCTTGCAACGAACGATAGTTTCCTCGGTGGAGAATCACTGGAGGGTCCTGGTCATGGTCGTCAATATCTTCTTCTCTCTCCTCCTCCTCAAAGGCGCCACTTTTTGTATGATATTGGTGGCTAAGCTGATGTTCTTCTTCCTGAAATCAGCAATCCACAGGGCCAAAGCAAATTCCATCTGCACTATTATCTTCTTGAGGGGTGTTACAACCCTCTTCGCTGTTTTATTAAAAGAAATAGTTGCTGTTTTCCTGATATTTGCCTCGTCCTTTTTGATGTATCAAACAGTACATTTGGTGATGCCGAAATGGCTGCCGACATCTGTGAACCTTCTTCCTTTCTTCAGCATATCTAACAGTTTTACCTTTTCCGTTATAGTCAACATCTTCCTTTGCCGTTTAGGCTTACTATCAGAAGCCGTAGAAGATGAAGGATGCTTGGGAGGCATTGCAGAGGTTGAAACCGAAAGTTCCACAAAATCACAAGCACAACGTATTAAGAAGCACAACGCGAACGGCACACCCGTGAGTAGACTGAACGGGTGAGGCGAGACAATAGAAGATGCTGGGAGAATGAAGCTTCAATCAAAAAGCCAATCAGATCCGATGATACAGAACAAACAATAAAGCAATTCAGTGATTCGTCATTTCCCACCCTTTCAGCCAATAGCATCCCATGTACTATCTCACATGTTGGCAACCTTTTGCGTTTTCCAAGACGCCAATACAGTGTACGCTCTCGTACAATATTTTACATGGTGCAATGCAGTGAGTTACATGTTTAAATTTATGTTTTTTACAATTTTTTACTATTTTATTATTCTTAGGCTAGGAAATACTTTTTTAATCAAAAAAATAATGAAAATACACCTTGTTCGCTTTTTCTGCATTGTTTTTATCTGCGAAATTGCAATAACCTAACTAAAAAATAATAGTAAAAAAAATACAAAATTCGCAAATAACGCTCATGCAAAAAAGTAAAAAAAAAAAATTCTCATTTTAGTAAATAATCGACTGCCTCAAAGGCACTTTTCCGCCATCCTCCTCCTCTTCTACCGCTTAATGCGATCTGACATTATGAAGATAATGGAAAAAAGCATTAAGAACAAACAGCAAACATATTTTCAATATAATATCGTCAGGAAATAGCGCGGGAGGGTGCATCAGCTGATACAGAAGTGGTAAAACGGTTGCCGATAGAGGTCTGTTCTCCCGCATCCTCCTCCTCTTCCACCGTTAAATACGATAGAATATTATGAAGAAAATTGTAAAAAAGCGTTCAGAACAAACAGCACACAAATTTTTTATATAATATCATCAGGGAAATAGTGTGTGAGGGTGCATCAGCTGATACGGAAGTGGCAAAACGTTTGCCAATAGAGCTTCATTTTCCAGCATCCTCCTCCTTTTCTACCGCTTAATGCGATTGAATATTAAGAAGAAAACAAAAAAAAACATTGAGAACAAACAGCAAACAAATTTTCGATATAATATCGTCAGGTAAATGGAGTGCGAGGGTGCATCAGCTGGTACGGAAGTGACAAAACGTTTGCCGATAGAGGTTCGTTCTCCCGTGTTCTCCTCCTCTTCTTCCGCTTAATGTGATCGAATATTATGAAGAAAATTTAAAAAAAGAATTAAAAACAAACAGCAAACAAATTTTCGATATAATATTGTCAGGGAAATAGCGTGCGAGGGTACATCAGCTGATACAGAAGTGTGACAAAACGTTTGCCAATACAGGTTCGTTCTCCCGCATCCTCCTTCTCTTCTACCGCTCCATGCGATCGTATATTATGAAGAAAATTGAAAAAAAGCATCACGAACAAGCAGCAAACAAATTTTCGATATAATATCGTCAGGGAAATAGAGTGCGAGGGTGCATCAGCTGATACGGAAGTGTGACAAAACGTTTGCCGATAGACGTTCGTTCTCCCGCATCCTCTGTCTCTTCTACCGCTTAATGCGATCGAATATTATGAAGAAAATTGAAAAAAAGCATTAAGAACAAACAACAAACAAACTTTTGATATAATATCGTCAGGGAAATAGCGTGTAAAGAATATATATATTTCATTTAAATTTCCCTTATGCAGGTATACCTCGGCTTAAGTCATTTCGAGTTAAGTCGTTCTCGATTATACGTCGGTTTAAAAAAAAAATTTTTTTTTTTTTTTGTCCGCTACAAATATTGGAATCATAATATCACTAGAAAACCATTAAAAGCACATGAAATCATGTTACTGTACAATAAATACAAACAAAAGCACATAAAATCATGTTATTGTACAATAAATAAGAATAAAAGCATATAAAATCTTATTAAAATACGTACAGTAGTTCCAATATCTACCGTTAGGTGTCGTCACTCGTCATAATAATAATAGTAATAATAATAATAATAATAATAATAATAATAATAATAATAATAATAATAATAATAATAATAATAATAATAAGAATAAGAATGCAGCAGGCATTTGCATTTATCGAGAAGGACTTTCTTTGTTCCAGGATATGGATCCCAATAATATAAATAAAAACAAAAGCACATAAAATCATGTTATTGTACAATAAATAAGGAAAAAAGCATATAAATATCTTATTAAAATACGTACAGTTGTTCCATTATTTACCATTAGGCGTCACCACTCATCATAATAATAATAGTAATAATAATAATAATATGAATATGAATAAGAATAAGAATTTGCATTTATCGAATAAGAATAAAAGCATATAAATATCTTATTAAAATACGTACAGTAGTTCCGATATCTACCGTTAGGCATCGTCACTCGTCATGATAATAATAGTAATAATGATAATAATAAGAATAAGAATATGAATAAGAATAAGAAAAAAAGCATTAAGAACAAACAGCAAAGTTATTTTTAATATAATATTGTCAGGGAAATAGCAAGTGAGGGTGACTCAGCTGATACGGAAGTGATTACCTAATTGTGATTACCTAATTGTGTTTACGGGAAAGAGCCCAAAGCTCGTATCTTCCCGTCTCCTGATCGGTTCCATTTTATACTTAGTGATACTTATCATACCTGTCCTTAAAACTATGGATTGAGATAGCATTAACTACCTCCGAGCTTAGCCAATTCCAATTATCAACTACTCTTACACTGAAAAAGTATTTCCTTACATCCTGCAAAAAAGTTTTCTTACGAAGCTTCAAACTATGACCTCTAGTTTTAGAGCCAGCCATATCAAAATATCGATCCCTATCCACTCTATCATAACCATGAAGGAATTTAAAGACTGTCACCATATCCCCCCTCACTCTTCTAGCTTCGAGTGATGGTAAGTCTAATTCCCTCAACCTCTCATCATAACTGAGATTGCGTATTTCTGGCACCAGTTTCGTGGCATGTCTTTGAACTTTTCAAGCTTAGCTATGTGCTTTTTCAAGTGCGGATTCCAAAAGGGGGCTGCATATTCGAGTTTTGGCCTCACATAGGTGACATAAATATTTCTGAACATTTCCTTGTCCATGTGCCTGAAGGCTACCCTAACATTTGATAAGAATGCATATGCTGCCCTTACTATGCCATTTATATGTATTTCTGGAGACAAATCTGCCAGTATGTTTACTCCTAGATCTCTCTCATTTTCTGTCTCTTGAAGTTGTACTCCAGCCACCGAGTAGTCAAGCTTGGGCCTTCTTGCACTTGTACCCATTCTCATTACCTTACATTTTGAAGTATTGAATTTCATTAGCCACTTTTCTGACCACTCATGCAGATTATTTACATCCTCCTGAAGTTCTCTACCATTATTCTCGTTTTTTACTTTCTTCACAATCTTTGCATCATCTGCAAACATATTCATGAATGAATTTACAGACTCTGGTAGGTCATTTACATATACAAGGAACAAAAGTGGCCCTGAAACTGAACCCTGTGGAACTCCACTACTAACTCTTCTCCATTCAGACACTGAGTGTCTTACTCTAACCCTCTGTTCCTTTCCTTCTAAGTAAGTTTTTATCCATTCTAAAACATTTCCACCTATTCTAGCCATTGATTGCAGCTTCCTAATAACTCTCCCATGTGGAACAGTGTCAAATGCTTTCTGGAAGTCTAGGAATATACAATCTGCCCAGCCCTCTCTTTCCTGTAAGATTCGGCTTACCTCATCATAAAATTCTAATAAGTTTGTTACTGTTGATCTATCTTCTCTGAAGCCATGTTGCCTCACTGACAAAAAGTTGAAGGATTCCAAGTGAAGAGAGATATGTTTCCTTAGTAGTTTCTCCATAACTTTGCAAACTATGCTGGTCAAGGAAACTGGTCTATAGTTCAGAGCCGTATCCCTCCTTCCCTTTTTGAAGATAGGTATCACATTTGCTTGTTTCCAGCATCTTGGAATCTCCCCTGACTCCAGTGACTTTTTAAATATACTTAGTGCCACTGATATTGAGTTTGCGCATTTTTTAAGCACATGAGGGGATATGTCATCAGGACCTGTAGCTTTATGAACATCTAAATCCTTCAGCGCTTTGCATACCTCTGTGGCTGTAAGGTTGATGTTCTCTAATACCGGCCCTTGAGCTTCTATCACTGCAATCTGAGGGGGTGGGGTATTTTCTACTGTAAATACTGACTGAAACTCCTTGTTCAATTCTTTGCAGATCTCTTCATCCGTCTCAGTGATGCTTCCATCCGCTCTCTTTAGCCTTAAAACCTGTTCTTTTACCTTCAGTTTTCCTCTGATAAAGCTGTGGAAAAGCTTGGGATTTTCTTTAGCCTTCCTGATGATGTCCCTCTCATAGTCTCTCTCTGCATCTCTTCTTTTACTTAGGTAGTCATTTCTTGCTCTTTTGTAGGTTTGCCAGGCAATTATGTTTTTTCTCCTCCTATACCTTTTCCAGCATTTTTCTCTCCACTCCTTAGCTCTTTTACACCCATTATCGAACCATTTCTCTCTGGCATGAATTACACCTACTTTGGTGACAGGTATGCAGCAATCTACTATCTTCCCATATTTCTCACAAAAGATGTCATACATTTCTTGTACAGATTTGTTGTAAAATAAGGTTCTCCAGTCAATAACTGTAAAAAGCTCATTCATTTTGATGTAATCTCCTTTCGGATAGTTCCTCCTCATGTCCTCAGTGCCTCTACTCTCAGGAAGAATATCTTCAATGATATACTCCATCAACAACACACAGTGGTCACTCTTTCCAATTGGTGGTTCATACTCAATTTTTTCAATATCCAACACATTATCTGTGAACACTAGATCAAGAAGTGATGGCTCATCCCCACCCCTGGCCCTTGTTGGTTCCATTACATGTTGGTGTAGGAAATTCCCTTATACGCAATCTAGGAACGTATGCATCCTCGTCTTCACTGCCACCATCAGTGTTGCCAGAATATATAAATGAGAGAAATGATGAACATAAAATCATACCAGTAAGCTGGTAAGTTATTTCAAGTATCTTAAAGATGAAGTATATTTTTATTTAAATTAAAGTACTACCATCTTGTAATTAATATATATCTTATAATGTACCATACATTTGAAAATTAAAACATCCGCTTTATATGGCAACACTGGCCCCAATGCTAAGCCTGTTGCCAACGGCATAATAGAGTTCATTAATTTGTTTACCTTACACAAATTTAAAAATAAAGATACTACCTGCCCAAAGTGTGAACAATGTGAAGAGAGCCTAGAACATTTTGTACTATTTTGTGAAGCATATGCACAAATAAGAACAGAGTATAGTTTTTTAGCACAACCATATATAGAAAAGAAAATTGAAATAATTGCTAATATATTGTTATTTAGATATTGTAGTGAAAAAGACGTCAAAGAAGAAAAAAAATTATAAAAATCATTTGTAGAAAAAGAAATCAAATAATAATAACCACATAAACAATTTAGCAAAGCAAAACCAAGACTTGGGAGCCATTGCAAAAGGCATATCCCACCCAACTATACTACTACTACAGTAAATCTGTATATCTAGGCTAGCCTAGAGACAAGCTAATTCGATTTAAGTCGTTTTTCGACTTAAGTTGTCTCTCCTGGAACCAATTAACGACGTAAGGTGAGGTATACCGGTATACGTTTTTTTTGTAACAAATTGTATAGTTTTCTTTTTCTCTCAGCTGACTTTGTCTACGTTTAGATTTCGTGCAGCACGGTCGATATGTAAAGATGATTGAATAAAGTTTAGAACCAAGGAATATTAATATGTAATATGTACTATAATCTTGAAAATTGGATATACCCCAAATAGAGTAAATAAATACTTTATGAGTAAGATATTGTGCCTGAATAGTGATAAGCATCAGCTGATATGGAAGTGGCAAAATGCTTGCCGATAGGGGTTCGTTTTCCCGCATCCTCCTCCTCTTCTACCACTTAATGTGATCGGATATTATGAAGATAATGGAAAAAAAGCATTAAGAAAAAACAGCAAACAAACTTTCGATATAATATTGTCAGGGAAATAGCGTACGAGGGTGAAACAGTTGATACGGAGGCGGCAAAACATTTGCATCCTCGTGCTCACCGCCACCATGCACGTCCCAGTGTATGCCTGCTGCCCACCGCATAATAGAGTGCATTAATTTGTTTACCGTACATTAAATCAGTATATCTTTTATACTGTACACTATTTGCATATTAATATAAATAACTACAGGTCTTTCTGCTTTGTTATGTACTTATAAAATATGTTTTACTTATCTTATATCATTGGTATAAAGTGTCTATGGACGGTTGAGGAACGAGCTATGCCCATCATTGTTTCCTATGGAAAATGACTCGTTTTTTTACGCAATTTTCAATTTACCCATCACTTCTGAGAACCTACCTCCTTGTTATTACAAGAACAAAGTGTACTGGAAATTTTAATATGTACTAGCTCACGTAGGTGTGACCCTTTTCGTTTTCCGAAATGCCTATACCGGTATCATAGCTTACATGGTGCCATACTGTGAGTTACATGTTTAAATTTATGTTTTTTACTGTTTTATTATTCTTAGGCTAGGATATACTTTTTTTATCAATAAAATAATGAAAATACTGGAAATTTTAATATGCGCTAGCTCAAGCAGGTGCGGCCCTTTGCATTTTCTGAACTGCCGATACCGGTATTGTACTTTCTAGAGTGCAGAGTTCCATGCTTAAATTTATTATTTTTACTATTTTTTACTGTTTTATTATTCTTAGGCTAGGAAATACTTTTGTTTATCAATAAAATAATGAAAATTAAAATTTTTTCAATAAAATAATGAAAGTACTGAAAATTTTAATATTTTAATATTCTCGCATATACCCCCCCCAAAAAAAGAATCTTGCCAAAAAAAAACAGCAATGCACTGAATTCATGACAGGTGAACCGCAATATAGCATGGGTTCACTGTTTAAGGTGTTTCATTTAGATCGAAAAACAATTTTATTAATATAAAAAGATAATTCCCATTAATCAAAAATATATTCAATTTGTAGCAATAGATTTAAATGTGCATGATGCTGAAGTGGTTAATTTATCCATTCTCAAATACTCTAATCTATAAATTAAAATATATATTGGCACTTCTCCAGATGTTTGTTGGCATGCTGATTAAATTTTGGTCTTACAAAGAGCTGTGGCTTGTTATCCTTCTTGTTCCTGAAATATAACTAGAGAACTGAGATTCGCATATGGTAAGTAAGGATAAATGGGTCCTCCTTGCCTAAGAGTTGCTACAGATTAGGATTAGCAATATCAAGGTCCTAAGAATACCAACTCAACGTATTCTGCCATATATATATTTTAACATTATCACTAATGTATGCATAAGCCTTATATTGTTTTTGTTGTCAGAAAGAATTTTATTAAATATATACAGTAAGGTCACATTCCTGATCAGCTGATAAAAGATGAAATATCTAAAACCAAAATTAGTTTCCTAATTGTGATGAAGCAACCAAACTAAACCTAATAAAATGTGAAAAAAAAACACACGCACACACATACTTAGAAGTAAGGGAACATAGGGTTAGAGTAAGACACTCATAGTGTCTGAATGGAGAAGAGTTAGTAGTGGAGTTCCACAAGGTTCAGTTTTAGGGTCAATTTTGTTCCTTTTATATGTAACTGACCTACCAGAGTCAGTAAATTCATTCTTGAATATGTTTGCGGATGATGCAAAGATTGTGAAAAGGTAAGATGCGAGAACAATAGTAGAGAACTTCAAGAAGATCTAAATAGTCTGCATAAGTGGTCAGAAAAGTGGCTAATGACATGCAATACTTCAAAATGTAAGGTAATGAAAATAGGTACAAGTGCAAAAAGGCCCAAGCTTGACTACTCGGTGGCATGAGTAGAACTTCAAGAGAGAGAGAATGAGAGATCTAGGAGTAAACATACTGGCAGATTTGTCTAAAGATATGCATATAAATGGCATAGTAAGGGCAGGATATGCTTTCTTAGCAAATGTAAGGGTACTATTCGGGCACATGGACAAAAAAATTTTCAGAAATATTTATGTACCTATGTGAGGCCAAAGCTTGAAAATGCAGCCCCCTTTTGGAATTCGCACTTGAAAAAGCACATAGTTAAGCTGGAAAAGTTCCAAAGACATGCCACGAAACTTGTGCAAGAAATACACAATCTAAGTTATGATAAGAGGCTGAGGGAATTAGACTTACCATCACTCGAAGCTAGAAGATTGAGGGGGATATGGTGACAATTTTTAAATTCCTTCATGGTTATGACAGAGTGGATAGGGATCGATATTTTAATATGCTGGCACTAAAACGAGCGTTCATAATTTGAAGCTTCATAAAAAAACTTATCAGCAGGATGTAAGGAAGTGCAGGTACTTTTTTAGTGTAAAAGTAGTTGATAACTGGAATTTGCTAAGCGAGGAGGTACTTAATGATAACTCAATCCATAGTTTTAAGGACAAGTATGATAATATTACTAAGTATAAAATGGAACCGACCTGGAAACGGGAAGTTACGATCTTGGGCTCTTCCCCGTGAGCACAATTAGGTAATTACTGGAAAACCGTGTTGTTTGTCAACTCATTAGGGCAGTATATGTAGATATAAAACAAAATTTATAAGCCTCCTGGAAAAAGATTCAATTTATGCACCCAACCTAATTCTGGACAAAGCTACCATATTTTTAGACTTACTGAACTAACCTAATCTAATTATCCTAACCAAATCTAACAGTACCTGACTGACCTAACAGAACTCAAATTTAAAGCCACAAATACATACTGATTTATATAAGGGTGCATAAAACAACTATTAACCATGTCCTATTTATGAAAAACTAAATAATCGTCAAATTCTATTATTTATCACAGCAAACTCCGCAATTTTGGAGAGTTAAATATTCCATATTATCATAATACATATTTAGATTCATGAATGAAGTAAAGTTGAGAGATTTACCTTATGACAAGTATGGGCATAACTCTCCATTTTCATATCTGATAGAAAATTGGTCTTGTAAAAGCTATAAATAAATGAGAATTATAAAGGGCCACTGCTACACACCCACACTCTATGGAGAGCAAAAAAAGCTGAAATCGATGTGTTTACTTCTTCTTCTTAGGGTATGTGCAGGAAATGAGGTCTGGTCAGTTCATGAGTCCAACCTTTACTTTTCATTTGTGTTTATTTTGTGTTTTTTTGTAGGTGGAGTAGTGCCCATCTACTTTGATTCGTGCACTACGGTTTTGTAGACTCTGCTTGTTCCATGAGAGAAGGTTACCTTTGATCTGCTTTGCAACGAGAGCTGAGAGTATCGCCAGCACATTGGCTAGTTCAAAGGCCCTCTCTAGGTCTAGAAAAACGATGTCTCCACGGCAGTTGTTGATAAATGATAGCATGGAAGCTATGTATTCTGAGGTGCCTAAGCCAGGCTGGTAGGCAAACATGTTTTCTGGGAAGGGTGGGCATTTCCAGCGGACTCTGTTAAGCACCATCTTTTCTGCCGTCTTGCTCAGGCAGCTTAGGAGGGAGGTGGGGCGAGGGTTGTCAGGGTCCTGGGCTTTTGGGATGGGCTGTATGTCTGCTCTGTTCCATGAGGCTGGTCTGATTCTTCATGTGTATGTTGAATTAATCAGAGAGAGCAGAGCAAGCTCCCCTTGGTGCCCCATATTTTGAATCACTGTGTATGTGATTCTATCAGCACCTGGGGCTGTGTTCTTAGAGCTTTTTCTTACTCTTAGTAGCTCAGTCAGAGAGAATAGGGCATCTGTTGTGTCTCCAGTGTTGATGGCCTCTTCTATTTCTTCCCATCTTGCAGTGGTGAGGTCCTGAAGAGTTGTTCTGGTGGTGATGGGGAGGTGTTTGGAGCTTGCTCTATCTGCTAGGATCTCTGTGGGGGATGATTTTAGGAGGTTTACCTTTAGCAAAGGAGTTAATGCTCCTCCTCATCTGGCCCACAGAGGTGTGAGCATCTAGGGTGGAACACCACTCTAGCCATATTTTCCTCTTAATGTTGCATGTCTCTTCATGGACATGTTCTTTGACTGCCTGGAGAGTGCGGTAGGAGTCTTCAGTGCGACGTTTCCTGTGCATTTTCTGGATGACGTTGAGCCGGTGATTGAATTCTTTAACTCTGTCACAGTAGTACCATCTGTCCTGAAGAGTGGTGTGTTGTGGTTTACAGAGGGGATGGAGGAGTTAGCTGCAGCTTGCAGGGCATTGACTAGCTCGGCCTCTGCTTGGTCGATGTTTTCGGATGGTATGTAGGCTGAAAACCAATTGCTGAGGTGCTCCTGGAATCGGCCCCAGTCGGCCTCCTTGAAACTCCATCGAGGGGAGGAGCAGGGATTTGGAAGATTTCAGGAATTGGCAGCGTGAGATGGATCCCGTGGTGGTCGCTTGTGACCAGGGGATGAACTCTCCATGTGGCATCTTGCTTTTGGGAGTTGGAGACAAAGGTGAGGTCCAGTATTCCACCTCTGTCATGAGTTGGCTCATGATTGTTCAGAAGGGAGACGTCTTCTTGGTCGTCCAGCAGGCTCATGATGTGTCTGCCTGCAGCACAGGGGTGCTCATACCTGAATCTTGGATGGTGCACGTTGAAGTCGCCTCCTATTACCAAGTCACGATGACTGGCTAGCTCGAAGAGGGTAGTCAGGTCTAAGCCACCATCGTGTTGTCTGTAAATGTTGTACAGATCTATGCAGCTGCCCTGAAGTTTGATAATAACAGTGAGGACGTTGACATCTTCACCGCAGTAGACTGGTTGGGTTATTTCCTTTGCTAACAGGTTTTTCCTGATGAAGGTGGCGCTGCCTCTGTTCTCCCCTGGAGACCAGTGCTGGTAGAATCCTTTGTATCCTGAGATTTTTAGAGTGTTTTGCTCTGTGCACAGAATTTCTTGAACCATGATGACATCTATGTTGTCAGCCTCGGCAATGCCTTCAAGATGTTGTACCTTGTGTCTGAGACCCTGGGCATTCCAGTGTAGGATCCCGAGATTAGACATCTTGATGATTTAAGAAGGTGGAGGTGGTAGGAGTGGTGGTTTGTTGAGTCTGGTGGTGGGGTCTGGAGACGAGGGCTTGGGCGACAATGGAATGGGCTACTTCGATGACTTGACTGTAGGCATCTTGAGGAGAGGCTTTGGTTTCGAGGAGTTGGACGGCTGCCTATATGGCTTGAATAATGATGTTGGTGAGCTCATTTACTGTGAAGAGGGTTTGCTGTTGGGAAGAGGAGGCAGAGGAAGGTGTCTGGATAGGCTGTTGAGGTGTGGGGGTATGGGAGTAAGTCTAGGGTCCCGGGACCTGGTGTGGTGAGCGGGTGTGTGAGTGGTCTGAGTGTTGCATGTGGCTGTGTTGCGTGTTTGAGTGTTGCATGGGGTGGAGGTGTTGGTGTGATTACCTAATTGTGATTACCTAATTGTGTTTACGGGAAAGAGCCCAAAGCTCGTATCTTCCCGTCTCCTGATCGGTTCCATTTTATACTTAGTGATACTTATCATACCTGTCCTTAAAACTATGGATTGAGATAGCATTAACTATCTCCTCGCTTAGCCAATTCCAATTATCAACTACTCTTACACTGAAAAAGTATTTCCTTACATCCTGCAAAGAAGTTTTCTTACGAAGCTTCAAACTATGACCTGTAGTTCTAGAGCCAGCCATATCAAAATATCGATCCCTATCCACTCTATCATAACCATGAAGGAATTTAAAGACTGTCACCATATCACCCCTCACTCTTCTAGCTTCCAGTGATGGTAAGTCTAATTCCCTCAGCCTCTCATCATAACTGAGATTGCGTATTTCTGGCACCAGTTTCGTGGCATGTCTTTGAACTTTTTCAAGCTTAGCTATGTGCTTTTTCAAGTGCGGATTCCAAAAGGGGGCTGCATATTCGAGTTTTGGCCTCACATAGGTTACATAAATATTTCTGAACATTTCCTTGTCCATGTGCCTGAAGGCTACCCTTACATTTGATAAGAATGCATATGCTGCCCTTACTATGCCATTTATATGCATTTCTGGAGACAAATCTGCCAGTATGTTTACTCCTAGATCTCTCTCATTTTCTGTCTCTTGAAGTTGTACTCCAGCCACCGAGTAGTCAAGCTTGGGCCTTCTTGCACTTGTACCCATTCTCATTACCTTACATTTTGAAGTATTGAATTTCATTAGCCACTTTTCTGACCACTCATGCAGATTATTTACATCCTCCTGAAGTTCTCTACCATTGTTCTCGTTTTTTACTTTTCTTCACAATCTTTGCATCATCTGCAAACATATTCATGAATGAATTTACAGACTCTGGTAGGTCATTTACATATACAAGGAACAAAAGTGGCCCTAAAACTGAACCCTGTGGAACTCCCATACTAACTCTTCTCCATTCAGACACAGAGTGTCTTACTCTAACCCTCTGTTCCCTTCCTTCTAAGTAAGTTTTTATCCATTCTAAAACATTTCCACCTATTCTAGCCATTGATTGCAGTTTCCTAATAAGTCTCCCATGTGGAACAGTGTCAAACACTTTCTGGAAGTTTAGGAATATGCAATCTGCCCAGCCCTCTCTTTCCTGTAAGATTCGGCTTACCTCATCATAAAATTCTTATAAGTTTGTTACTGTGAGGGGATGGTGGGAGTGTGAGTGTTGTTTGGCGGGATGGTAGGAGTGTGAGTGTTGTGTGATGGAGTGGATGGAGTTAGCGTGGGGGTGGAAACTGTAGGAAGTGTGATCTGTGTGTTAGGAGCTGGGTTGGTGTTGTGTGGTGGGTTTTGGGTGGGGAGGTTAGGTGTGAGTGGGGCAGGAAGGGGCCTTTGCCAAGGATTGGAGGTGGGGGAGGAGCTGGGGTGAAGTTGGAGGTGGTGTGATTGGTGGCAAGGGTAGAGGGAGGGACTCTTTGAGGAATCCTCCTCAGCCTTTCTGGGCAGCCGTTGGTCCATGTGTGATGGTTTCCCTTACTGTTCGGGCACTTGGCAACTGTTGCTTCATTGGCCTTGAATTTTTTGAGGCAGCAGTCCGTGGAATGTCTCCTACTGCAGATTGCACATCTCTCTGGGAGATGGCAAGTATTTCTATGGTGTCCAAATCTTTGACACCGGAAACTCTTAGAGCAGAAATCCAAGTATCTCTGCCTCCTGGGATTCAACAGATAGAAAACAAAGCCACCAAGTTACTCCTTAACGCCTTAATAACTAAACACAACCTGTGCACAGACATTGGCTCCCCCTCCACCTGGTGGTACAAAGCCACCACTGATCTTCAATGAATCACCCTGCCTTAGAACCTTCGACGAAGCATGGCGGTCAATGTGTACCGTATGAGACTCGGGTACAAGTGCACCTGGCGAATAGTGGATGATATTATCAGGGAATGCACCTTCTGCCAGGTAGCCTCACCACATCCACTGCTCCACTACATTCTCGAATGTGATTCCTTTCCAGAAATTCGACGGAAAACTGGTGCCCTGCAACATCTAGCAAAGATCCAAATGCCCTTCATGTTGCTAGCTCCATAATCAGACTAGCAACAAACAACTACATGAACAGTCTACTAAATATCATCAGTCAATACCCTCCACCAAGATAACCATGTAATAACTCTCTCTCACCACCAAAACAGGAATTCATTAAAATTGTTTGATGTAAACTAATAATCCTCAACTGAACACTTATGTTTTCTACTATCTTTACAGTTTTGCACAACCTCACCTACGGACCAAAATAGGAAAGTCCGATCGCCTCAAGAGTGAATACCACCAACAATAACCAAATTTCACCCCACATGCGGGCCAAAAGGGAAGGTCTGCTCACCCTCAAGGGAGAACATCAAGGGAAAAAAAAGTTTATTTTGTTAAAAGAAGAGAGAGAGAGAGAGAGAGAGAGAGAGAGAGAGAGAGAGAGAGAATTAAATTATACTGATAATAAAACAAGAAACTTGCAAAATATGGCAAATTTGAGTGTATGTTTACTTTCACACACACATACACACCTGTTTTGGAAGAATCTCATGGATTTATTATAATATTAGGTCTGGTTTTGTTTGGTCAGGTTAACTCACCCTCAGTTTAAAAACAAGTTGATAATTTAAATTATTTTTTTCTTTTGTGGTCTTAAGAACCTGCAAATGCTTCGCCTGCATTTGCAGAAAAAAACTTTCCAAAAAGAAGAAAAAATTACTTCATTCCAGCGAGGCAATCTTACATCTAATATATAATTTTTTTTAGGGACCATGCCAATAGTAAGGACAGAGAAGATAATCACAAACTGTTTACTTACTGATGAATAGATTAAATGAGAAATCCCTTCAAAAGTACAAGATCTCATGTAAATACAACTGATGTTGCATACAAGACTCTGAACGCTTTTTCTCAGCAACCAAAAGCTAATGACTCCATTGTAGACCTAAATACCCTTTATGTCTTTACTTTTCTCTCAGATTCAATGAACAGGCCTTCTATGGGGGTTTAAGTTTTGTTTTTGTATGAATATTCTTTCAAATGGTCGGGGCCACAGTGACTTATTGACAGAGCAGCGTAAGTTGTGAAGACTAGTCTAATGAGGGCTCAATCCCATCATGAGGTTTTTGGATGGGAATCCAGCCCAGGTCCTCCAATCTGTATGTCTCCACCCCAAGGGAGATTACTGATAAATCAATAGCCTACTGAGTGTTCGTGGATCTATTATTATGGGTGACAGTCATATGATTAAGAAGCTCCACTGCTTCTTCCATTAATATTTTCTCCACTATTTTCCCTCTTGGGTTTGTTAATTTCGGGTCTCCCCACATCGCATTACAAGCGTTAAAGTTCCCCAAAGGAAGATAGGGGGGGGGGGTAGTTGTCGAATCAAGTGTAATATATCCTCTTTTTGTATGCTTCTGTTTGGTGGTAAATACACAGAGAATATGGTATAGTTAGAAGATGCATGTATTCTTCAGGCTACAACTTCCAAATCTGTTATGATTCGGAGTCTGTGATAAGGTATTTCCTGACTAATAAGGAGGGCCACTCCTCTAGTGCCAGCACCAAGAATGTCACATCCCTTTTCAAGTTTAAAGCCGCTTGGAGGATTCCACTTACTGCCCCTGAAGATGGTTCCCTGGAGGCAGGTACATAAAATATTTTGTGATCTCAGTTTATTGTATAGCTCATTTGACTGAGCCCGGATCCCACAAATATACCATTGTAGGATCCGGAAAGTGTTTCTGCTTAATATGTTGAGGAGGAGGTTTCGTGTATCCTTACCTCATATGAACTGGGATACTTTGCTCTCTGTTGGAAAAATCTGTCATTAATGATGGATCAGACAGTCTTCGGATTCGTGGATCACACCCTTGACTGGGTGGGTCCACTTTTGAATCATCTGAGGGGCCACCCAGTTCCCCTCTTCGAGTGTACTTTCCTTTACCTGCTGGTATTACAGTAATATCTTCATTTCTCGATCTTTTCCGGCAATCACGAAATTTGGCGTTAAGGTGGTTAATGCAAATGCATTTAACCCCATGTTCCTTGAAGGGGGTGCTGTACTTTATCTTACGGTTTTTATCCTTTTGGGTATGTTCTCTGTCACCTCTATGAAGGGGTTTGATGTTTGTCTTTAACTATTAGGAGGGTTTCCATGCAGCTGCAACAGCCACAGTCCTCCCATAGTTCCTCCTGATGTTGCATATCTATGTTGGCAATATTGGATTTAGTAAAGGATACCATAATTGTACTAAGGTTTTCTTTCTTTCTTCTCTCTGGAGAGGCAAGGGTTTTGGATTTGCTATCAGACTGTTTTGCAGATGTTGGAAGTTTCAAATCTGACAGTTGTAAGACTTTGGTATTATGATAGGTCAGTGATGTTTCATTTTCGGTATCTGTGGGATATCTATGTCAAATGTTGAATTTCTATGCCTTCGGTGTACACTAGCTGGCGTTTGGGACACACTTTCCCCAGTCGTAGAATCAAGAGACTTGAGTTCCTCCACAACTGAAAGGAAGGGGTCATATGGCTCCATTGTTGTTGCAGTGTTTAGTGACCTTAGTAATGGTGGCAGTATGGGTGCACTCCCTAGGGTGGAGGTAGTAGCAATTTCTTCCCTCCTTGACCTAACCTTTTCAGTTCTCTGAGGTTTAGGGGAAGGTAGTGATTGTTGTTGCCATTGTTGTTGTGGCTGCTGTTTTTGCTGTTGTTGTTGTTGCTGCTGCTGCTATTGTTGCTTCTGCTGTCTGACTACCCTTGCAAATGACAGCTGGGGAAACAGACCTTCCCGTGTTTGCCTCTTAGCTATCCTATAGGGAGTACCGAAATTTTCCCACCTATAAGTGATTTCTTCATGATATTTGTGATGGGTACATTGCCGGTAGTTTGAAAAGTTCTCCTCTTCACAGTTCATGCATTTTTTACCATTAGTGCATTTGTGGTTATTGTGGCCACTTTTGCCACACTTTACACATGTTGCAACATTTTGGCAATGCTTTGCTGGGTGCCGGTATCTCCAACAATTTTTGCATTGCATGGGTTTAGGGTGGTATTCTTACTCTCACTGTTATTCCTGCAAGAAAAATCCTTTGGGGGAATTCTTGAGTATGAAATACTAATTTAGCTATTTTTAATAGCTGGCTTTGAGATCTTGTGGTGACGGTGAAAGGTGCTACCTCCTGTACATCATAACCCTTCTCTTTGAAAAAACATTCCAGTTTTGGGCCCATGCTAGTAAAGGGGATCTCCCCAAAACTCCGGATGATTGCAGAGAACTGTGCCCGTCGTCAAGTTCAGTCGTTTATGTGGGGTTACGTCTGCTTTCTCATTTCCTAGGCATTTCATTTTTTTGTAACTCCTCTGAATGAAGGGGGGTTTTAGTTTTCAAAATTCGATTATTTTCTTTATCTTTAAAGTATTCCAAATCTGTGTCATATTCACGGGCTACTTTTAAGAGGTACAGTTCAAAGTCAACATCACTAACATGTTTGTCGAATTTTATTTTCAGATATCTGTCCCACTGGTGGCTCTGTGGGCCGACCAGTTTGGATAGATTAGGTATTGGTTGATATCTCTGTTTGTTTTTTTCTTGGCACCCCCATATGGGTTGCTTGGGGGCCCTTGGGTCCCTTTCAGGCCAATGGCATTAGATGCCTCCACCTGGTCAGTGGTGGAGACAAATTCAGTAGCGAGCATGAGTTCGTCAGGAGTAGGGCAAGGTGGAGAAGTATCAGAAATTTTCATGACTGGGAGCTAAGCCCCCTGGGTGTATTGGGGAGATACAAGGACAACCGTGGTGTTCCCCCATACCACGGCTAGGGGAGTCCACCCCACTCTTCTCCATCATTGGAATGGCCTTGTGACCCCATCCTCCCCAGAACCTGGAGCCAGTCTGGGCGAGTGGCCATTGTCCACAGTGGTGGCTTGGTGGTACTCAAACTAAATTGGGCGAGTGCCAATCGGAGATAGTAGTCAACTGTTAACAGTGGGTTTATGGACAGTAAAGGTTTCGATCTATTAAAAGTTTAGTACACTCTTTGGAGGGATGTAATCAGTTGAACTGAGTGCATCAAACAAACAAACAAACAAACAAGCATTTATTTCCATTTTTATACAGTGGTTATTCTTATACAATTTAAGAGTAACTTATAAGTAGACATGTAATTAAACTAATAAATAAGAGGGAACTATATACAGTTAGATTAAATATGGCTTTCCTAGAAAATAATAATACTGTAATAAAAATGTTAACAATAATGTTAATAATAAAGTAGTAGTAGTAACACTCGATACAGGATTGTTATTATCGGTATCATCACCATATTTGTTTTCCTTACAATGAGTATAATTTGTTCTTAACTTAGAGAACAGAAAAGGCAATATCAGTTTACATATAGAGAGGTTAGTGTCAAAGGAAATTGCATTAAATATTTATGTTTAGTTAATGTGTGAGCAGCAACTATTTCTCCAAAAGAAAACTATATAGTTTACCTTTGAAAGCTGTGAAGGAGGATGAATTTTTAAGATGCTCTGGAATATTGTTCCAGAGTGTTGGCCCTTTAATAGTGATCATCTTTGAACCTGCTTTTGTGTTTTTTCTCTGAATAAAGAGCTCACTACTCTGTCTTGTGTTGGTTCCCCTTATATCCCTGGCTGTATTTAAATCAAATAGCCAGCTATGATAATGATGGTTCAAAATTTTGTAGACAAAAACATAAATATCATAAGCTACCTTGTTTTCTGCCCGCAGCCGCCCAAGTTTTTTGAGAGCTGGTGTGATGTGGTCATATTTTCTTATTCCTCCCAGGGCAAATCGAGCTGCAAAATTAAGAAGCTTCTGTATTCTGTTTATCTGAGTCTTAGTGGTAGCTCCCCAAACAGTTGTGTAGTAATTAATGTGACTTAGGCTAGAGATTCAACAACAGTTACTCGAGTGGTAGTTGTTGAGGGTAAACTTAATCGACAAATATATTTTTCTTAAGTTTACTAATTAGATTAATATTTTTCACAATAATATAATTGGTATATTTTTCATATATATGCCCAGTACATATTTTCCAAGCTGGTATTTTCTTTTTGTCCATGTCTTAACGTTGTATGATGCTTCATTCATATAGTAAACAAATAATAACCGGTGACTGTGACTTTCAATTATATCCCCAAGATTGCTCTTTATCCACCATCATGGCTCATAGTGGTCATACCTCAACAGGTTATGGGCCCAGACTTAGTGCTAGATTATTATTTGATGGTGATGAGACGAAATATGAGCTTTGGGAAGTTAAATTTCTCGGTTACATGAGATGTCTGAAGTTATTGGATGTCCTGACCGGCACCGGAACCCCTGATGCAGGGGAGAATGCTAATGCATTTGCTGAGCTTGTTCAGCTTTTAGATGACCGAAGCCTTAATTTAGTGATAAGAGAGGCGAAAGACAACGGTCGTAAGGCACTGGAAATACTCCGTGGTCATTACATGGGCACAGGTAAGCCGAGAGTTATTTGCCTATATACTGAGCTTACGTTATTGAAGAAAGTAGCCGATGAAAGCGTCACCGATTATGTCATTCGCGCTGAGACTGCTGCTAATTCATTAAAACAGGCAGGTGAGATTGTTAGTGATAGCCTCCTTACTGCAATGGTGCTTAAAGAACTTTCTTCAAATTTTAAGACTTTTTCTACTGTAATTACACAGAGAGATACTCCAATGAGTTTTTCTGAGTTTAAAATTGCTTTAAGAAACTTTGAAGAGACTGAAAAGGCACATGACACTTTCGATAGTGACGATAATGTTATGAAAGTAACCCATAAAGGTAACCAAGGTAGGGCTAGTGCAGGAAAATTTACCCCTACTTGTTATACTTGTGGAAGTTTAGGACATAAATCTCCTGATTGTAAGAATAAAAGTGAGAAGAATAAAGGAAAATCTAGATTTAGTAAGAAGTGGTGCCATAAATGCAGATCTCGAACTCATAACTCTAGTGAATGTAGGAAAAATCCCCCTAATTCAACAAAAGCCATGAGTGCTGAAGATAATGTTACAGATACCGAACGGCCTCATTCGTTCCTTTTTAAAGCCAGTGCGAGTGAAGATATTTTTGAATATGATAATTGTAATAATGCTGTTAGGCATAATATTGATAATAATTTAATGGTTGACTGTGGTGCTACATCTCATATAATAAAAGATGGTTCAAAGTTTGTGAAATTTGACAGTGATTTTAATCCTTCTAATCATTGTATTGAGTTGGCTGACGGAAGTCGAACAAATGGCGTTGCGCGTGGTCGTGGATCCGCAAATGTGTTGGTGCATGATGTCAATGGTAATCCATGTAAAGTTTTGCTAGAAAATGCCTTATATGTTCCTTCCTATAAACAAAATATGTTTTCTGTGTATGCGGCCAATGAAAAAGGTGCTTCTGTCAACTTTTATCCCAAATGTGCTGAGCTAAGGGCTTCAGATGGCACTGTATTTCCTCTAAGAAAAGAGGGAAAATTGTATTTTCTCAATAATGTAAAAGAAAGTGAAAATGTTTCTCACTCCCTATTTGAGTGGCACAAAATAATGGGCCATTGCAACTTTAGAGATTTATTGAAGCTAGAAAATGTTGTAGATGGTATGAAAATTTCTCCTAAAGAAAAATCTGATTGTGAAGTGTGTGCTATCGGAAAAATGTCCCAGTATAGAAACAGGGAAGCCGACAAGCGTGCTACTAGTAGGCTCGATTCAGTATATTGCGACTTAGCAGGGCCTATTGAACCAGCTACAAGAGAAGGTTTTAAATATTCCATTTCATTCGTCGACGACTACACTGGTATAATAATGGTATACTTTCTTAAAAGTAAATCTGACACGGTAGCTGCAACTGAGAGGTTCTTGGCTGATAGTTCCCCATATGGGAAAGTAAAATGCATACGGACGGACAATGGGATGGAGTTCACAGCAAAGAGTTTTAAATCCTTACATTTGAAAAACTCTATCAAACACGAGTTCACAGCTCCGTATTCCCCACATCAAAATGGGACGGTCGAGAGATCTTGGCGGTCTCTTTACGACATGGCTAGGTGCATACTCTTAAATGCAAATTTGCCCAAAAGTCTATGGACTTATGCTGTTAGAGCTTCGGCTTATATCCGGAACCGTTGCTATAACCCAAGAACTGGAAAGACACCCTATAAGTTATTCACTGACAGAAAACCTAATCTGAAAGATATGCATATTTTCGGAACTGTATGTTATTCCTATGTGCAAGAGAAAAAGAAATTGGACCCTCGTAGTGAAAGAGGAATATTTTTGGGATATGATAAACAAAGTCCAGCCTATTTGGTGTATTTCCCAAATAAAAATAATGTCAGAAGGGTGCGTTGTGTCAAATTCACCGATAAATTTCAACATGAAGTAGAAAATCCAGTGGTTGAAAATCGCCACGTAACCGACAAAGAACCCATTTCCTTGGAAACCTTTCCAATGCCACCGACATCAAACTCCGATGATCCAACCTCGATGGAAGATGACGATGATCCCGTGGGCAGTGGAAAAGGTCAAGATGAAGTCAATCCTGTGAGTGGCAGCAGAAGTGGTAATGACAAAATCGACGAGGATGTGAAGGCAAGACGACGATATCCTACTAGGGAACGTACTGTTCCTACGTATTTGGGAGAATACGTCACTGACTTTGATGATTCTTTCACAGTAAATGATTCAAGTGCTGCTAAATATCCTGTTGATTTTTGTTACAGTATGGTAGATATACCCAGAACATATCATGATGCAATATCCTCCCCAGATTCTTCTAAATGGGTTAATGCTATGCAAGAAGAAATTAATTCTTTAAATGAAAATGACACTTACGAGTTAACCCAACTGCCTGATGGCAGATGTGCAGTGGGGGGTAGATGGGTGTATACTGTGAAATCATGTCCTAATAATGCTGAAAAATATAAGGCTCGCTACGTAGCGAAAGGTTATTCCCAAGTGCGTGATTTAGATTATCACGAAACCTTTTCACCTACTGCCAGAATCACTTCAATTCGCATGTTATTACAACTGGCAATGCAACACAATTTAATTGTTAATCAAATGGATGTAAGTAGTGCTTATCTTAATGCTCCTATTAACTGTGAAATTTACATTGACCAACCTGAAGGTTTTGTAAAGTTTGATGAAAAGGGTAACAAACTGTTCTTAAAATTGAAGAAATCCATTTACGGTCTTAAACAGAGTGGACGTAACTGGAATGAATTGTTGCACAATTTCCTTGTAGAACAAGATTTTGATATGTCCCTTGCTGATTCTTGTGTTTATTCCAAGAAAGTAGGTAATTCAAAGATTATCATAATTATCTGGGTTGATGACATAATCATTGCTGCTAGTAATGAAACTTTGCTCAATGCTACCAAAAGTTCTCTTTGCCATAATTTTAAGATGAAAGACTTTGGTAATATTTCATGGTTTTTAGGTATTGAATTCAAACATGATTCTGAGAAGTTTGTGATGGTACAGTCAAGGTACATTGAGAAACTGTTGAATAGGTTCAATATGACAGATTGCAAACCAAAAGCCACTCCTTGTGATTTGAGTGTAAGTAAAGTCATAGATAACCATTCTGAGAAATTACCCGATTCAAGACTGTATAGAGAGATGGTTGGCAGTCTTATATATCTTATGACCTGTACGCATCCTGATCTTTGTTACATTGTAACTATATTGTCTCAAAATATGAATAATCCAACAAAAGCTCACTTAAATATGGCTAGGCATGTTCTAAGGTATCTTAAAGGTACTATAAATGTTGGTTTGACTTTCAAAAAGCAAACTTGTAAAATGCTTAAGCTCCAAGGGTTTTGTGATTCCGACTGGGGTGCGTCATCTGATAGACGCAGTATCTCTGGATATGGCTTTACGTTATGTGATGATGGTCCTTTGATTTCTTGGAAAAGTCGAAAACAGCAGATTGTAGCCTTATCAACCTGCGAGGCAGAATACGTTGCTCTAACGTCTGCCATCCAGGAAGCTAAGTTTTTAAGTCAGCTTTTGGTGGATATGAATGCTGGTAATAAAACCACTGTAACACTTCATGTAGACAATCAAGGTGCAATATGTCTGGCTAAAAATCCTGTACACCATCAGCGTACAAAGCATATAGACATTAGATACCATAACATAAGATCTGAAATTCAGAACGGTGCAGTTAAATTAGTTTATGTACCTTCAAGCGATAATATCGCAGATATTTTCACAAAGCCAGCAACAAAGGATAAATTAAATAAATTTACTTCCTTGAGGGGCAGCGTATACACCACATAATGTGTGTACCATTGTATATATAATCTTTTTCTATATATAATTTGCAAATACCATTTCTATTTTTCTCTATGTTGTATGTTTTGTTTTTTCATTTTGCATTCATTCCAATTATTATTCATATGCATATAATATTTTGCAAATTATAATCTGTTGAATGCCTTATTATTGATTACTAAGAATATGATGTTTTCTAGGAATTTGCTTCTTTACCTAGCTATGTTCTTTTATAAATTTCTACCATTTTACCTACTCCATGCCATGTCTAATACTTACATTATAATAAGTTACTTGATATTTGCTGCTCTACTTATATATTATAATATGTCATTGATTCCTGTATACTTATATATACATTGTTTGCTAAATATTTGCCACATTAAGTTTAAGTGGGGGTGTTGAGGGTAAACTTAATCGACAAATATATTTTTCTTAAGTCTACTAATTAGATTAATATTTTTCACAATAATATAATTGGTATATTTTTCATATATATGCCCAGTACATATTTTCCAAGCTGGTATTTTCTTTTTGTCCATGTCTTAACGTTGTATGACGCTTCATTCATATAGTAAACAAATAATAACCGGTGACTGTGACTTTCAGTTATATCCCCAAGATTGCTCTTTATCCACCATCATGGCTCATAGTGGTCATACCTCAACAGTAGTCCCAAAATTGTCTTTTATACGTGATAAGTACATTAATGTTCCTGTAACCTTTTTGCATACTTTATCTATATGGTTATCAAACAACATGTAGTTATTAAAGTGAATTTCTAGGTTTTTTTACTGATTTGTAGGTGTAATGATACTGCCTAAAAAATTAATTGTTGTGTTTTCTGGAGTTTGTGTTATATGGAACCTTGAGCCAATAAACATGCATTGTGTTTTACTTTCGTTAACAGCCCAATTTCTTGAAAATAGGTTTTAATTTTTGACAGTGTACTCTGCTCTTAAGATTTGCTCTGGAACACCAATTGATGCATTTTTTGGCATAGATATAATGTTAAGACGGATAGACTGTTTGCGATCAAATAGATACTCTCTAAGCCAGCTCGGATTAATATTTAGGTTAGTACAATTACTTATAAGAATTTCATGATTTACACTGTCAAAAGCTTTTTATAAGTCTTATAAAACAAGCAGAGATTTTTTTTCCTAACTATATTATTATAGATACTATTCGTAACTTTGAGCAATGCAGTTTCCGTCAAGAGTTTCTGTCTGAAACCATGTAGGTTAATAGCTAATAGTCAGTTTGACTCTAATTATGACATAACTTGGCATGCAACAATTTGTTTTAATATTTTAGAGAAAATGGGTAGCAGGGAAATGGGACGATAGTTTGTCACATCATCTCTGTCCCTCTTTTTATGCAGAGGTATTACATGTGATTTTTCCAAGAGTCAGGAAACCTTTTAGTAACAATGGAGGTGTTCATAATAGCTAGAATATAAGATTCAATCATGGGTAGAGCATCTTTAATGAATTGAAATGGTATACCATCTGGACCATAAGCTCCAGAGTATCTTAGGCTCTTTATGGTAAGAATTAGGGTAGCACAAATGACAGGATTTATCTTAAAGTTCTCTCTTGTATTTACATTGGAAGAATTGACATTTAAGTAATTACTCATGTTCACTGAGTTGATGTTTTCTTATGTTTTCTCATATGTATTTTTCCCAACGTTAACAAAATAATTATTAAAGTTTTCCGCTTTGCCTTTCAACTCCGTAATATTTTCATAAATTTCTGAGGTAGTCTTTCCATTTGGTATCATGCTTCTTTTCACTTTCCATTTTGCCACTGTATCATGTCTAGTCATTAGATTGTTTTTTGTAAAAGTCTTTTTACTTATGTCAATGAGAGATCTGACACATTTCTTTTCTGCTTTATAACGTTCACAGAGTCATATCATATCTATTAATGTTTAGCTCTTTTTGTATTTGACTTCTGATTTGCATTGCCTCTTTGATGTCATTAGTTAGCCAGGGGGCTGAGGGGCGGGTTATTTTTCTTGTTACAGTGGGTGCACAACTATCTAAGCATTCACTGAGGACCCTTGTTAGAAGCTCAACCTGCAAATCGACGTTATCTGTATTTATTATACTATTAAGTACATTTGTGTTGTTGATTAATGCTTCACAAAAGATATCAAGGGAGTAATTTTTTAGACACCGGAATGTTTTGGAGAGGATTCGTTTTTGGTTTGTTTATGTTTAGCACAGCAATGTTGAACTCGTGATCTGCAATTGGGCAGGGAACTACGTCCCAATAGGGTATACTTTCCACTTTATTTGTTATTATCAGATCTATTAGAGTCCTAGAATTAGGGGTTATGCGGGTCGGTTTTGTCACTATTTGTTAACTTCGCAGTGTTAATGACCCTTTTCATTTTGGTTATCTGCTGAGAGCGAGTCATTATTAAAGTCACCAAGTACGTATACGGGTTTATGGCGCACACAGAAAAGGTGGCTGGGTCCCACAGTGCAGCCAGCTTGTAGCCCCTCACCGCTTCAAGGGGCCCCAGACAGATAGTACCAGCTAACCTGGGGCCATCACATCCTTGAGGGGGTGCCCAAAATATGCTATATGAAGGTAATAACTGCTGTTTGCAGGTTTGTGTGTTACTTTTGATACCCTTTTTAGTAGAGGTGAGGCTGAGGAATTAAGGCTGGATGTCCCTCCTAACACCTTGTGGTGGGCTTAAACAACTTTTATCACTTCATGAACTGAGACTCTAATCACTCGACTACTGTGGTCCCATGATGAAGGTAAAATTAATAATCATTAATAATTTATTTATTTATTAACTGACTGTCGACATCAAAATAATCTTCTAACATACATGATAGATTTCTACACTTACATCATAAATATTCACTATGTAAAAGCTAGGCAGAAATGCCGACTCCCATTCCATCTTGGGTGTTGGTGGATTTTCTAACGTCGTTTGGCGTGCAATTAGAACATGTATTTCAATCCGTCACGATCTTAATATATGATTAGTTTATAAATTTTCAGTTTTTATCTACAATTTTTCTTTTAAAAATTAAAATAATTTTCAATTTGAATCATACCAGTTTTCAATTTACTTTAACATTACAGGTGTCTGTGTAATATTTCATTTATTTATAAAGCTACTGGACACTAAATATAAAATATGATCAAAGACAAAGAATCAGTTATCACTGACAGATCTGAAAGACTATGCTCTAATGGTTTCCTTAAGCTTAAGTTTAGCCAATGATATACAAAAAGAGAAATAAATACTCAATTCAATGTTCTTCATATCTTGCAAAAAATGAATCTATTAAGAGATTCCAAAGAGCGTAAAAGGTAAATTTAGTCAGTAGATGGCAAAAATGTTTTGCATTTTAAGTATAATGTCAACAACAATTTTATCTGCAATAAGCTTCTAATTATCAAAGAGCTTTATTGAATAATTGAGTACTGAATGAACTTTGGATAATCTCTTCTGTAAGTGTAAGTGCCTAACCACTTTGATACTATGTCTTCCCTTCTGGACAGGACCCATGAAAAACTCTCAAAATCTCCTCTAAATGTTTCTCGTAATGTTTCCTTGCAAAAGATCATGAAAAGACTGTACAAATAAAGCAACATTTTCAATAATTTTTTTATAGCAATTGATTACCAATTATTGGAAAATTTATGCAAAAATGTTCCTTTATGAAGGCGCTTGCTAAGCTTTTATTTCATATGCAGTTCACAGTGCTCAGAATAAAATTTTATAGGAGGAATTTCATAGCTGACAGTTTTTAAATGCACTTCTCATGAAATAGAATGAGAGTACACTTAGTAGGCCTAAAAAATTACAGTTTCAGAGCCAGTACTTAGTAAGTATTACCTATTAAATTTTTGAAGTGTCTATTTGACCACAAGAAAACATGCTACATGTAATTCCTATATAGAGACCAGTTGTTATTCTCTTTATAATGACTTTATCATCGATACAGTATACTAGAACTTCCCTACCTAGTCCTGAGTTCGTTTACAACATCATTATATTATCATTACCTCATAAAATTTCATTGTAATCCTCATCATAAACCACTTTATGAGATGGTTGCAACATTTCTACATAGCACTAAATAGGTACACACGCAACATCAAACAGTCCTATGTACAGAAATGCTTAGATGCGTACATCTCTTGTTTTTATTTAATTCTGTAATCTCCAGTAAAATTATAATTACAATAGACATTAAAATCTAACCTTATATCAAGCAGGGTTTACAGGCAGAGTGCCAAAACACAATAGCTCAATTTAGATGAAGAGTGTGGGGTTTCCTTCGAGGCACCAGTATTGTGTTTTAGCCTCGTTTCCATTTTTTTTTTCTCAAATTCAGTAATGAAGTATCAGTTTTAAGACCATATACAGGTATACTATTCTTAGTTTATGCTATTTTTTGCATTTGATTATAAACAAAAATAATTATTAGACTCACACAAGAATAGCCACCAACTCCCAACCTCGTTTGAGTATTGTCATTTGGCACCCTAATCAGAAGTTGTGTATAAAATAAATGGAGTACACCAAGTATGTGTCCTCAGTATAGAAT
>JAXCGZ010006646.1:0-27500 GCA_037179515.1 Halocaridina rubra
TATTACATTTTATCTCAAACTGATCATTGTTGAAGCCCAATTAGATTGGGATTTAAATTAACTGCGAAAACGAAGACACGAGTGAGGTTGGGAGAAAATGTAATATGAACAAAAAGGTATTCAGACAGAATTCGTTCATTCATATATATATATATATATATATATATATATATATATATAATATATATATATATATATATATATATAACCAAATAAGCACATTACATCTGTGAAATCATGAATCATTTTACCCCGACCGGGACTTGAACCACGGACTTATAATCACTAAGCCAAAGCGCTACCAACTACACCACAGAAGGTTAAAAGGAAACAGACCTTATAGCTTATATCTGCTATACTTAGGCATGAACGCATTCTATCTTAATGCCACTATGTTCATATTACAGTTTCCCCAACCTGGGGAAACTGTAATATGAACATAAGTGGCATTCAGATAGAATGCGTTCATTCCTAAGTATAGCAGATATAAGCTATAAGGTATGTTTTCTATTAACCTTCTGTGGTGTAGTTGGTAGCGCCTTGGCTTTGTAATTAATTATAAGTCCTAGGTTCAAGTCCCGGTCGGGGGAAAAATGATTCATATATATATATATATATATATATATATATATATATATATATATATATATATATATATATATATATATATATTAGCTAGTGTGTGCGTGCGTGCGTGCGTGCGTGCGTGTGTGTGTGTGTGTGTGTGTGTGTGTGTGTGTGTGTGTGTGTGTGTGTGTGTGTGTGTGTGTGTGTGTGTGTGTGTGTGTGTGTGTGTGTGTGTGTGTGTGTGTGTGTGTGTGTGTGTGTGTGTGTGTGTGACAAAGCTACGTCGATAGGAGAACTGAAAAACCTCGAAAAAGTCACTTCGAAAGCGGAAATAATACAGGTGTGACCGAATCTTCACTCACCGATAACTTCGCCTGAAGTATCAACAATAAATATATTTATTTACTTCATCTGAAATGTTGCTGACATCTCTAGTTTTGGTAAGAGTGAAATTCTGCAGTAAAAACTCTTCCATAAAATATAAATTTAATATATTCAATTCCGATTTACACCAGTAAATAATACAGAAATTCTGTAATAAAGACTCTTCCATAAAATATAAAATGAATATACTTAATTCCGATTTACACCAGTAAATAATACAGAAACTCAAATGATACACAGTTTAAAACGCACTGGTATTTGAGAAATATTTCAAATGTGACGTAAAGCAAATCTGTAGCTACAAAACGAGGACACAGCGACAAACAAATAACTAGTGACTTGTAAACAGCAAAATGCAATCGAATTATCCGTAATGTTGTTGTTGATGTTGTTCTTGTTTGCAGTTATATGGACACAGAACCCCGCGGCGGGATTGAACGCAGGACTGCCACCTCCCCAGTTGAGTGCTCTAATCAATAGGCTACCGAGTTCCCCCAAGTATTGGTAACAAACTGAGGGTAAATGGTTTCGAAAATAGTAATAGTAAAACTAAGAATATATAACTTTTTCGTCCTTCAACCTAAGTACATTCTGTTTACTTAAGATGCCCATGTAAGTTATTAAACAGCTTTCTTTCAACGCCCGAAGTCTACCTCACCTCCACTTTTTCACTTTATCCATTCTTGACACACCAATCATACTTTTCAAACAAACGCCATATCCATTACATTCAATTTATTTCTTTTATCCTCTAACACATTCCATTTAATAATCATGCACGCATGAATGTAGGTATAAATAATAATATACGACAGTGATGAATCTTATATTTTGAAAAGTATGAAATTTGCATAGCATAAATTGAAAGAAGGAGAGAGAGAGAGGGAGGGAGGCGCGTCTTCAGCTTGAATACCTTAAAACCGGAAGTTGAAAGCTTCTCACTGCTTACAGAATTTTTCACTCTCGCCCTAAAGGGGAAACGGCATCGACAAAGCATACCAACTAAACTCCAAAGTTTTTTATCTCTTAGAGTTTTTAATAAAAAAGAAATACATAAAACGTAAAGCCCAAACATAAAAATTCCATTGCATTCCTTACTGTATATAAGATCAAATTAGATACCTAAATAAAAAAAAGAAAAACTGTCTTGGAATTCATTAGTGATTTTGCAGTTGAAGTCATAACTTGTTTCATTGATTCATTCCGTTCATTCATCAACGAATTTGGGAGGAAGTTGAAAAGTAAAACATCTTACATAGATTTCTTTGTTTCATTAACGAAGAGAGGCAAGCAAAACAACTTAATTCAATTCGTATATTCAGTAGTAAATTCGGGAATAGGTGAAAAAGTAAAGCATTTCACACAGATTTCTTTATATTCTCTGAACGAACAGTTAGATGTAAAACAGCTTAATAATTCGGTTCGTTTATTCATTAGTAAATTCTGGTGTAAGGGGAAAAGTAGAGCATTTTACATAGATTTGAACAGATACATGTAAAACAACTTAACATTTAGGTTCGTTTATCCATAGGTAAATTCGGTGGAAACTGGAAAAGTAAGGCATATCACATAGATTTCTTTATGTTTCTTGAACGAACAGATATAGGCAAACAATCATTCATTTCTCAATCAATAAATTCGGGGATAAATGGAAAAATAATGAATTTTACAAAGATTTCCTTATGTTTTCTGAAAGCACGGAGACATATTTTTTTCAACTGACAAGAAGCTCAGATTATCATACTTAGGGCGCTTTTACACCAAAGTGGCACGTCGCACGTGGCATGTCATGTGCGAGGTGCCACTTTGGTGTGAAAGCGGCCTTAGAGAGGCTGCAGTAATACGGACACACAAAAACTTATGCTTAAAGAGACTACTCAATTCATATTTTAATTGGACTGCTTTGTGTCTCAATTAGTTTCCATTTGAATGGGGCTGGACACAGCATATTGGCTCTTGGGGATTTGGGCTGAATGCCCTCCTGAAAGAGACCACATAAAACATGAATTCTAAACTAGGGGTCATGCCTCATTTTCGACAATGAATGAAATAAGACGTCAAACAGCTCTTTACTACGGAAAATTGAATTTTCTATTTCTTTTAAATCCATAATAATAATTCTAGTCACTACATACTCTCCTACTTTCAAAGGTTCTTGATTTTCTTCTCTTAAAAACGAGGATAGGGACGGAATGTAACGTATTATGACATAAAATAATTTACCATACGAAATAAGTACACAAGCACCTTCATGCTTACATTAAACAGGAAAGGATATCATAATCCAGGCGGGAGGTGAAAAAAAAATAAAGATTTAGGTCAAGCATATTTTGGATCAGTCCTAGAACAGGCACCTAAAGTCATTTTTAAGAGATTACTCTAGAAATGAGGAAACTGAATGTTAATGTAACGAAACCTAATCTAACCTACGTTAGGTTGGGTTGGGTTATGTTAGGTCAGTCTACTTTTTTGCCTCAATACCAAATTAATCACCTAAAATGACGTCAGGGGCCTATTACGGGATTGATCCTTTCATTCTTTATGAACTCCAATATTAACACTTTGACTACCTAAAGCAACTAATTATTAAAATTATTATTATTATTATTATTATTATTATTATTATTATTATTATTATTATTATTATTATTATTAATCAGTACCTTCCAAACCCACCAGTAAAGATCCTTTCTGTCAAAACTCCCACGATAAGAGGTTTCCCTAGAAACTCGACCTCTCAAATCCAGTCTGGGCTGGGAGTTGCTCTGCTTCTACTACTTGAGTTGAATCGATACGTCAGGAATTTTCAACAGCAAAGATCATGTGACTTACAGAAGTATACTTTCCATTTAGTTTCAGTTTTTATTTTAATGTAAAATATTAGACTGTCATAAAAATATTACGAAAGCATTCATTTCCAGCAGTAGAGGTCATGTGCTTTTGAGAAAGCATTCTTATCAGCCTTTCCAATATTTATTTCCATGCTAAAGATGAAAGTGCTATGTACAAAAAAAAAAAAAAAAAAAAAAAAAAAAAAAAAAAAAAAAATTCCAGCAGAATGTTTTACATAATTACAACGAATAAAATTATATCAAGTCAAAGAATAAAAATGACTTCTATGAGCACGAGGGGACAAATAAACAAATAAACATTACATTCATAAACTATAATAATTGAAATAGAACTATTTCCTAATAAAAAAAAATATTTTTCATGCTACCACAGTGATTAAAGCGCTTGACTCGGGAAGTAGACAGAACCAAGTTCGACCCCATTGTAGGCGTTAGGAATGGCATCCAACCTAAATTCTCCAGCTCCAAACTGTTTGTGTCCACCCCTTTCGAATAGGGAGTAATGGAAACACACAAAACGACGCACAATATAAAAGAGCTTGGTATCTGGGACCATAAATACTGCAGATAATCAGCAAACAAGATAAAAAAAACACACACACACAAACACGCAGACATTCGTGCATCAAGCAGAGACCTCCTTTAATTACATCCATTTCTATCACTTCTTTTATTCCTCTTGGCTTTGTTCCCAGAAGGTGTGGGCGAGAAAATGAATGTTGTCCATTCTCTCCTCTTCTCTGCAAAGAGGAAAAAAAAAACATTATCTGCTCTATTCCGTCACACATTTTTCCTTTATTTCCAGGACTACAATCCTACTTCAGCTTATATAGGCCGATATCCCCCTTGGGGTTTGGTTGGCGTTATTCCATCAGACTTCCCTTATATGCATTAACTATTCGCTAAAGGAAGATACGAACGAGAGGATACCCAATTCATAAGCTCTGTCCCATTTACTCAAACTCTTCGGAACGCAGGAACACATGGAGGCGGTACTTTAAACTCTAGTTCCAGGAGAAACAAAATAGAAACTGCAATGCGAGCAAGAGAGTATAAACTCCGGGAGGCAGAGGGCGCTCAACTGCTGGCTCGGATACAACCCACCCACAGCAACCATTCTACTTTCAATGTATTTTTTTCTCTATCAATTTCTTTTTTTAAGGGAGACAATGTGATAACATACCCTGTACATATTTCAAAATCTCCGAAGGAATTAACACGACAGTTTGTATTCTAGCTCATGTAAAAATAATTTCTTAGGCTAATTTATCAAACCGACACAGCTCCTACATACATACACGCATACATGCATGCATGCATCTATCTATCCATCCATTCACACATACATACAGACATACATACAGACAGACAGACAAACACACACACACATATATACACAGAGACAGATATACATACATAAATACAATTGCAACGGTCACAATACTATATGAAAGGAGGGTGACCGAGTCGCAGAACACACATTCACTTGTAGGAACAGAAGTCGCTCCCTAATCTTATTGGACACAGCTCCTACCTAAAACATAATTCTTGCAATGTATCTTTTCTGGTCATCAGTCAATCTCTACCTATGAGGGACAGTGAAGTGTTTTCCTCATCTTGAATTTGAGAACGAAATTTCCGGCTGATTTTTTCTACTGTATTCTCATTACTTGCGATGCACCGTTCATCCATTCCTTATCTTAATTCTCAAAAATTATGAAAGTAGTTCAGTTATATATTTCTACTCTATTATCGTTACTTATACGGAGACGTTAAGCTGTTCAATAGCTCAATCCTTATCCTAAGTGTCCTAAGAAACCACAGTCATAATTTCATTCTATATTCGTTAATTATGAGAGACAATTAATCAATAACCAAGTTTAAGCTTATTTTAAGGTTCGGACAAATGTTAGGCATATTTGTTACTGAAAGGCCTTTACTTTGTGAGTGTGCAACCGAGATAGGAAAAAGAATTGCCTTCATCTCACAAGTGCTGTGTGGAGATTTGTAGCTCACGGACTGGTCGGTTCAGCGACTACTTCTTCCCATCTACATCCAGACTCTGGAACTCTCTTCCTCCTTCTGTCTTTTCTAATTTTTATGACCTCTCTTCCTTCAAAAAGCGGATCTATCGTCATCTCAGGGCCCAATCCTCAATATCTCTACGTCCTCTATACTTGGACTATTTTTTTCTGTCTGTCATTTTCCTTTGTGTAACATTACCTCATCTCTGCCTTGTCCTTAACCTTTTTCTTTTCCTTCGTCTTGGTGTTTTCTCGTGCCCGGGTCTTTATTGATGAGGGCAGTATTTGCCTGTCCCAGTGTCACACTCATACAAAAAAAGAACCAATAAATTATCGAGACGAAGAAAAAAAACTTTAATGACAAGACAGAAATAAGAGAATGATACACAATAGGAAAAGGACAGGCTGAAA
Source organism: Halocaridina rubra (assembly GCA_037179515.1). NCBI lineage: Eukaryota > Metazoa > Arthropoda > Malacostraca > Decapoda > Atyidae > Halocaridina > Halocaridina rubra. Next base: position 6,239 of record JAXCGZ010006646.1, read on the forward strand.
GAATAGGCGAAGTAATGAAGACCTAGAGATACGGCAGGATTAAGCCTAGACATGAGGAGAGATCCTCTTTTTGAAGGAAGAGAGGTTATAAGAATTAGGAAAAACAAAATGAGGAAGATAGTTCCTGAGTATGGAGGTGGATGGGAAGACGCAGTCGCTTCACCGACCAATCTGCGAGCTACAAATCTCCACAGAGTACCCGTGAGACGAGGCCGCTTGACGAATGTTACACGACCTCGGCAGTGGGGAAGGGATGCAACTTGCTACCTGATCATAGCAGCAATGAATGTGGTAACGACAGAAAAGAAAGGGGCAATAACTTACGGCGAAGAGAAAGATAATCCAGATTATAAGGATGGGAAGGGTCAATGTTGAGTCTGATTGCCTTGGATACAATCCTATCCAAGAGATAAGTATAAGAAGAAGCACCCCAGAGGTGCAAGCAGTATTCTAAGCAGAGCCGGATAAGATGCACAATACTCATCGGGAATGGTTAAGTAATTTCTTATCTCTTAATCCTTATCTGAATCTTCCAGATAAATTTTATTACTTATGAGAAACAGTTACCCAATGCCTTATCTTAATCTTTTTTTTATTGTTCAAAGGAATTTCAATTATATTTTTTACTCTATTCTCGCGACTTTAATCTTTACTTCACCATTCTCTCTTCTAGTTCTTTCTCCCGGGAGATTTGCAGGCAGCGATGCAATTACTCCTCGGGCCGAATCCGCTGCGACAATAAACTATTCTCAGAAAAGTGGCAATGAATGTTTTTCTCCTTGACGTTTATATGAAAGAAATTACCGTGTTAAACGGAAACGCAAAACCGATATTTGTGTTAAATCTTCTGACATAAAATGCTACGGTGGACGCAAAAACTGACGGGAGATTTATTTTTTGGGGGAAAATCATGCAAAAAGGGGTAAAAGACAAACGAAGCAATAGCATAAAAAAAAATAGAATTTAATCTAAATCTAAGGATGTGAACAGACAGTAAATGACCAATAGAGCGAGCACTGAGGGGAAACTATTGTGCTGAGGAGAATGATGCAAGTAAGGAAATGAATGTGTCATTATGTAGTGGTACCGACAACAAAGAAAGGAAAAGCTTACAAGACGTTAGTAATGTTGCCTGACAAAAAGAAAAGAGGCAGAGCTAGAGATGGCCGTATTGAAGATACTAAGGTTTTCTTTGAGTGTGACAAGAATGGACAGAGTAAAGAATATGTATATTACAGGGACAGAGCAAGAAGGAAACTTTGGAAATATGGTGGGAGAGGCGAGACTAAGATGGTGTGGGCATGTGCCGAGCAGGATGTGGGGTATGTTGGGTGAAGGATGCTGAGGAAGGAGGTGCCAAGCAGGAGGGGGAGGTAGGATATAAAAAAAGTTTATGGATGTGTTGAGGGGGGACCAGAGGTTGAGTAGTGTGAGAGGCAGACGCAGGCAATAGGGCGCTATGGAGACAATTGCTCCACTGAGGCGACCCGTGACGCGAGAAGACGAAAGATTTTACTTAATTTGAGCTAGGGGTGTGAAAGGTCTGCAAATTAGTTGATGCAAAATGATACACAACCTACTTGGACAAAAATAAACGAACAACAACAAAATATATACTATACAAGTTTTTTTCACCTTGTTTTAATTACTAGGTTACGTTAGGTTAGGTGGGGTTAGGTTAACTTCATAAACGATACTATGCATAAAAATGATTAAAGAAGGAATCTTTCTGACGGGAAAGAATTACACTATATAGTCTTTTGATTTGTTGTTTAAGTAACAAGTTTACGTTACGTTACTTTCAATTAGATTCTTAAATGATGATTGAAATAAAAATTAATAAAGAAAAAATTAGACTAAGTCTGTTTTACGTGATGATGAATATTTGAGATAAAATTAGGTTAAGTTAGGTTAATACAAATGATAGACGTAAATATTAATGAAGACAAATAAATTCTAACAGACCGGAAAAAATGACACAATTTGAAGCTCTTTTCATTTTCTCGTTTCAGTTACTAAATTTCCAATTACAGATGTTTCCAATAAAAGGAAACGTAGATGCAATTGCGATTCATTCCGATGCGTTCACCCGTCCTGTCATTCGAACATGAGTATCACTTCATTAATATATATGAATTAGTTCCGAAGGCTCTCAATTGGAAGGAAAAAAAAAAGAATGGCTGACAATATGAATTAATATGCTTGATCATTCCAATCCTCGTTATTTTTAAAATGTTCTGGTAATCATACGATAACGATATTATTCACATATGATATATTTCAATTACCAACCACAGTAATTAAACAATAACGGTATAATGCCATTCCTGTCTGAAAGCTTTTTAGAAAGTAATCGAATACGATATGAATTACAAGGTATACAGCTCCACTCTCAACAACATTTGACGGCTTTTTTTTTTAGTAAAACCATGACAATATGATTTACATATCACATAGTGCCACACTCAACCGTATTTAAGGTTTCTGGTAATTAAACGTTAACGATATGATTTACATGGTACGTAGTTGCACTCACTACCGTATAGAAAAGATTTTCAACAATTAACAGATAACCGATATGCATTACGTATCACATAGTTCCAATGTCAACCGTATTTACATAATTTCTCATAAGAAATCGATAAACGATATGAATTACATGGTAATAATTCCACACTCAAATGTATCTTAAAAATCAAGGCCTGATTTCTTAAACAGTGTAAACCTAGGATACCATATTGTTAGTTAGCTAGACACACAAATGGATTTCATAAACGCATCTGACGTGGTTCTGTGTATGGCTAAGATACCCCCATGGGGGGATCCTAGCCATGCACAGAACCACGTCAGATGCGTTTATGAAATCCATTTGTGTGTCTAGTTAACTAACAATATGGTATCCTAGGATTACACTGTTTAGGAAATCGGGATGGGGGGATCCTAGCCATACACAGAACTGCGTCAAATGCGTTTATGAAATCCACTTGTGTGTGTCTAGCTAACTAACAATATAGTATCCTATATTAACACTGTTTAACAAATCGGGATGGGGGGATCCTAGTCATACACAGAACCGCGTCAGATGCTTTTAAGAAATCCATTTGTGTGTGTCTAGCTAACTAACAATATGGTATCCTGGTTTACACAGTTTAAGAAATCGGGCCCAAGTCATATAATCGATAAACGATATGATTTAGATGGTATATAATTCCACTTTAAAATGCATTTAAATGATTGCTAATACTGTAATTAATTTATACGATGTGCCTCAACAGTTTAAAAGTTTGCTTCCAGTAATTAAAAGGAAGTGAATTAAATATGCATTATTCAGGGCCTTCATGCCACTAATATCAACTGAGCCACATATTCAAATAATGAGAACATTATAATTCTCTTTGCAATACCATAAATTTATATCACTGGGGGCCGCTTTAGCTAAATGGTAGACTGTGCGAGAAGGGAGGAGACTAATGCCAATTCGATCCCACCACTGGGAGGGTCAGGAGGAGCATACGGTCTTAATCCCCGGGCTACAACATGTCCGTGTCCAAGCCACTTCGAAGGGGAATTCACTGTGACACATAAGACGGTGGACACACATATACATTTATATTATTAGTAAATAGAATTTCTCGATTATAGAAATTAAATGACAAACATACATTTTACCTCCGAATTAAGTGTCAAAATTAGTCCCCATTCGAATGGGGTGGACAAAGACATGTTAGAGCTATGACAGGATTAAGGCTGGATGACCTTCCTATCGCCCAGCGGAGGGAATTGAACCCGTGTTATATGGCTCGTCCCTTCCCGATTTGCTTGCTCTACCACTCCGCTAATGCGGCTCCCACTTCAATAATATATAAATGAATGTACATGTGCGACTGGTTCACGTGAATAGGAGTTCACTGTTTGAATAATAAGAATTATATGTCACAAGGTGGCATCAGGGTTTCAGAGATACTTAGGTGGGGCACAGCCCCCCCCAAAAAAAAAAATAAATAAATAAATAAATAAATTGGAAGCATTGATCTAAGCCTTGGGTGTTGAGGATGAGAATTGAATGAGCACGCTCACCACTGGTTTGTTGGTGAAGGGGGTAAAACAAGAGATTAAGGGTCGCAGTGACTTTCTTACGTCTGTGTGACAGCAGTAGGTGTTCCAGTTCCCTATCTTTTAAGTACTTCTGTGTTCCAGTGGACTAAACTATGTAGCTCTAGTCTAGAATTCGGAGGTTCGATTCCCTACAAGGAAGGTAGATTATTTGACGACATTTAAAACATGTTATTGCATTGCAATTGTTCTATCATCTAAGTCTTGGGTGTTGAGGATAAAAAATATATTATTATTATTATTATTATTAATATTATTATTATTATTATTATTATTATTATTATTATTGAGTGTCATTACTGTTATTGTACCATTATTAATATTATTATTATTATTATTATTATTATTATTATTATTATTATTATTGCAGAAGTATTGATAGCATTTCTGATATTACCGTTATTACTATTATTGCTTTTTTTGTGATTATTGTTTATATTATTAGTATCATTATTATGGTTTTCATTACTGAATTGTAGCATTATCATTACTGTAATTGTCAGTGTTGCTATTATTATTACTATTATTATTGCTATTACAATTATTACTATTATTATTATTACTATTATTATTATCAATACTATTGTAGTTGTTACTATTGTTATCATTATTAATTTCTTTACCTTCCACTAAAGACCGTCTCTTAATTTACCCCATTTGTGCTTATAAACTCTAATTAATCTCAGCCCTAAGCCTATCCTTACCACGCCAATGCCGGGAAATTTAAAACCTTCCACCTGGACTTTGAGTTGTTGCCAAAGATGATTTTCCTTGGTTGAGTTGTTAATTGTGTTTCTCCTGTCTCAGTGTGTGTGTGTATATATATATATATATATATATATATATATATATATATATATATATATATATATATATATATATATATATATATATACCTTGGCTGTTTCCCCCTTTAATTGGGGGTTAGCCGACATAAAAAAAAAACAATAAGGGGATTACTTTGCTCTATGGGCAATGACGATGGGGCTAGCGACCGTTCAGATGGCACTGCTGGAGTGCCACAGCCCATCCTCCCGGCTCTTCCACAACCTGTGGCGCTTCACAACTGCCAACTCCAATACTGCCCCTACCACAGAGACACCTCTGTAAGATGCGCCCCGTGGTAACAGCAGTGCCCTGTGGTGGCGGGTACAACATCAAAGAATAGCCCCAACGTATTCCCTGCGTGTCGTAAGAGGCGACTAAAAGTGGACGGGGCGAGGGGACTGGGAATCCCCCCCCCATGTATTAACCTCCTGCGATATATATATATATATATATATATATATATATATATATATATATATATATATATATATATATATATATATATATATATATATATATATATATATATATATGAATCATTTTTTACCCCGACCGGGACTCGAACCTAGGACTTATGATTACTAAGTCAAGGCGCTACCACTACACCACAGAAGGTTAAAAGGAACCCAACCTTATAGCTTATATCTGCTATACGTAGGAATGAACGCATTCTAACTGAATGCCACTATGTTCATATTACAGATTCCCCAACCTCACTCGTGGCTTCATTTTAGCATTTAATTCAATTCCCAATCTCATTCGGGCCATGAAATAACCAATAAGCACATTATATATGTGAAAACATGAATCATTTTTTACCCCGACCGGGACTCGAACCTAGGACTTATGATTACTAAGTCAAGGCGCTACCACTACACCACAGAAGGTTAAAAGGAACCCAACCTTATAGCTTATATCTGCTATACGTAGGAATGAACGCATTCTAACTGAATGCCACTATGTTCATATTACAGATTCCCCAACCTCACTCGTGGCTTCATTTTAGTATTTAATTCAATTCCCAATCTCATTCGGGCCATGAAATAACCAATAAGCACATTATATATGTGAAAACATGAATCATTTTTTACCCCGACCGGGACTCGAACCTAGGACTTATGATTACTAAGTCAAGGCGCTACCACTACACCACAGAAGGTTAAAAGGAACCCAACCTTATAGCTTATATCTGCTATACGTAGGAATGAACGCATTCTAACTGAATGCCACTATGTTCATATTACAGATTCCCCAACCTCACTCGTGGCTTCATTTTAGCATTTAATTCAATTCCCAATCTCATTCGGGCCATGAAATAACCAATAAGCACATTATATATGTGAAAACATGAATCATTTTTTACCCCGACCGGGACTCGAACCTAGGACTTATGATTACTAAGTCAAGGCGCTACCACTACACCACAGAAGGTTAAAAGGAACCCAACCTTATAGCTTATATCTGCTATACGTAGGAATGAACGCATTCTAACTGAATGCCACTATGTTCATATTACAGATTCCCCAACCTCACTCGTGGCTTCATTTTAGCATTTAATTCAATTCCCAATTCCCAACATAGTGGCATTCAGTTAGAATGCGTTCATTCCTACGTATAGCAGATATAAGCTATAAGGTTGGGTTCCTTTTAACCTTCTGTGGTGTAGTGGTAGCGCCTTGACTTAGTAATCATAAGTCCTAGGTTCGAGTCCCGGTCGGGGTAAAAAATGATTCATGTTTTCACATATATAATGTGCTTATTGGTTATTTCATGGCCCGAATGAGATTGGGAATTGAATTAAATGCTAAAATGAAGCCACGAGTGAGGTTGGGGAATCTGTAATATGAACATAGTGGCATTCAGTTAGAATGCGTTCATTCCTACGTATAGCAGATATAAGCTATAAGGTTGGGTTCCTTTTAACCTTCTGTGGTGTAGTGGTAGCGCCTTGACTTAGTAATCATAAGTCCTAGGTTCGAGTCCCGGTCGGGGTAAAAAATGATTCATGTTTTCACATATATAATGTGCTTATTGGTTATTTCATGGCCCGAATGAGATTGGGAATTGAATTAAATACTAAAATGAAGCCACGAGTGAGGTTGGGGAATCTGTAATATGAACATAGTGGCATTCAGTTAGAATGCGTTCATTCCTACGTATAGCAGATATAAGCTATAAGGTTGGGTTCCTTTTAACCTTCTGTGGTGTAGTGGTAGCGCCTTGACTTAGTAATCATAAGTCCTAGGTTCGAGTCCCGGTCGGGGTAAAAAATGATTCATGTTTTCACATATATAATGTGCTTATTGGTTATTTCATGGCCCGAATGAGATTGGGAATTGAATTAAATGCTAAAATGAAGCCACGAGTGAGGTTGGGGAATCTGTAATATGAACATAGTGGCATTCAGTTAGAATGCGTTCATTCCTACGTATAGCAGATATAAGCTATAAGGTTGGGTTCCTTTTAACCTTCTGTGGTGTAGTGGTAGCGCCTTGACTTAGTAATCATAAGTCCTAGGTTCGAGTCCCGGTCGGGGTAAAAAATGATTCATGTTTTCACATATATAATGTGCTTATTGGTTATATATATATATATATATTATATATATATATATATATATATATATATATATATATATATATATATATATATATATATATATATATATACCTTCTTTCGTATCTATAAATTAGATACCTCTGAAGATGAGTAGTAGATAAATATACTCGAAAGTACTAGGAATCTCAAAAATTCTTTCAATTTGCTTGCATTTACAATATTTACGTGCTTCTCGAGAAACAGAATCATATATATATATATATATATATATATATATATATATATATATATATATATATATATATATATATATATATATATATATATATATAAATATATATATATATATATATATATATATATATATATATATATATATATATATGAAAAAATAAATACAAGCATCTTTCCTCTTACAGTCACAACTGACTATTGTCACTATTTCCATTTTATTTTAAGATATAAGGAATATGGAAATAAACTTCAAACGTGAACCATCTGTGCCTAAGACTTCTAAAATCATAGTGGACTAGTTTCCCTCTCCCCTTCCAGAACTGACCCTACTGTATATTTTTATACATTTTCATACATTAGCACTTTGATTTTAATTAACCTCTATTTTCTTCTTGGCATTTCCAGAAAGTAAGGTCCGGAAAATGCTATATTTACTATTTTAGTTACATTTTCTTTTCAAAGAATAATATCATGGATACCAGAGAAGAGGTACAAGGTATATATGATATTTTATATGGCTCTTGGAAATCCTAAATGAACATATATATATATATATATATATATATATATATATATATATATATATATATATATATATATATATATATATATATATATATATATATATGAGTGTGAGACCGGGAGAGGCAAAATCTGCAATAATCAATAAAGGCCCGGGAACAAGAAAGCACCAAGACGAAGGAAAAGAAAAATGTTAAGGACAAGGCAGAGATGAGGTATTATTACACAAAGGAAAACGACAGACAGAAAAAACAGTCAAAGTACAGAGGACCCACAGATGTGGAGGACTAGGCCCTGAGATGACGATAGATCCGCTTTTTGAAGGATGATAGGTCAAAAGACTTAGGAAAGACAAAAGGAGGAAGAGAGTTCCAGAGTCTGGAGGTAGATGGGAAGAAGCAGTCACTGCACCGACCAATCCGCAAGCTACAAATCTCCACACAGTAACTGTGAGATGAGGCCGCTTGGTGAGTGTTACGCGGACTCGGCAGTGGGGGAGGGAGGCAACTCGCCAACTCATCAGAGCAGCAATGGAAGTAGCTGCGATAGAAAAGAGAAAGGGAAGGTACCTTACGGCGAAGAGAGAGAGAATCCAGATTAGAATTATGAGAAGGATCATTAATGAGCTTGACTGCCTTAGATTCAACCCTATCAAGAGATAAGTATAAGAAGAAGCACCCCAGATGTGTGAGCAGAATTCTAAGCAGGGACGGATAAGACTTTCATTAATTTCAAATAGCTATAAAGAGGAATATATATATATATATATATATATATATATATATATATATATATATATATATATATATATATATATATATATATATATATATATAATCAAATAAGCACATTATCATATGTGAAAACATGAATTATTTTTACCCGGACCGGGACTTGATCGTAGTACACATAATTAAGTGTGCAAAGGCGCTACCAACTACACCACAGAAGGTCTTAAAAGGGAAACAGACCTTATAGCTTTTATCTGCTATACTAGGAATGAACGCATTCTATCTGAATCCACTATGTTCATATTACAGTTTCCTCCAACCTCACTCGTGGCTTCGTTTTCGCATTTATTTCAACTACCAATCTCATTAGGGACCAACAATAATCAAATAAGCACATTATCATATGTGAATCCATGAATCATTTTTACCCCGACCGGGACTTGAACCTAGAACACATAATTACTGTGCCAAGGTGCTGCCAACTACACCACAGAAGGTCTCAAAAAGGAAACAGACCTTATAGCTTTTATCTGCTATACTAGGAATGAATGCGTTCTATCTGAATACCATTCTGTTCATTTCTTCTATGAAATAATAATATTATCTACTAAAATTAAAAATGAATAGGGGAATTCAATTATTATTATTATTATTATTATTATTATTGTTATCATCTCTCTCTCTCTCTCTCTCTCTCTCTCTCTCTCTCTCTCTCTCTCTCTATATATATATATATATATATATATATATATATATATATATATATATATATATATATATATATATATATATATATATATATATATATGTGGTAGTCACCGTGGCTCAAGCGGTAGCGTCCGCGACTCTGAGGCGTCAGGTCGAGGGTTCGCGCCCCGTCACGGTCTGAGGTTAGCAAGGACATGCACTCAGGGTAGCGATTACATCTGCCAAACACAAGTCCTTCGCAGGAAGGCAACCGTCCTAGCCCTCAGTTGAAAAGGGAGTTCTTGGCGTAAAACCAGAACCGAAATCGGAATATATATATATATATATATATATATATATATATATATATATATATATATATATATATATATATATATATATATATATATATATATATATATATATATATATATATATATATATATATATATATTATTGTTGTTGTTGTGCCGGAGAGGGGTCATATTCATTAAATGAAAAATTTTCGTAAGCTTGACGACCTGCATCGCTGTAGCAATCAGGTGGCCACAAATGTAGTGAATAAGCCAAGGTACTAGTGTTCTATCATACCTTGTTCGTTTTCACTTCTTTCATCACTTGTTTGCTATAAAAATGTACTTGAGGGTGGTATTATAATCTTCCGAATGTCCTCCCACTTTTATACCTTTTAGGAGCTTCTTACGACATGGGTGATGCGAGGGTAATTCCTAATCATGTACGAGCATACAAGTCTCCAACCCTCCATTTATGATATCCCTTTAAGTTGCCTTCCACGTCACTCGGGGAATTTGAAGGTATATTTTTTTCTCTTCCTCCCCTCGCGCCATTTCCAGAACATATAAAAGTGCCTTTGTAGGGCAAGTAAGTAGATATATAAAACACACATGGCACAACGTTTTGGTGTGTGTGTGTGTGGGTGTGTGCCCTTTATGTGACCATAATGTACACATGCTATAGAGGTATTATATAGGTAATGAATGTATTCATATAAGTGTTTTTGTGTGCAGTAGATTTAATTTTTAGGTATTTCATACTTGTGTTTTTGCGTATGTAACTGTTTGAGTGTGCGTGTTTTTGCATGAGCGTAGTAGACGATTTGAGTATTTACTTGTAGAAATATACCGCGTGTGTGCATATGTGTGTGTATGTGTGTGTGCATGTGTGTGTGGGAGTGCACGCGTAAGCGCGTGTGCGCTCTTGATACCGCTCTCATGTGATATAATATATATATATATATATATATATATATATATATATATATATATATATATATATATATATACACACACACATGTGTGTGTATATATATATATATATATATATATATATATATATATATATATATATATATATACGTACGTGCGTGCATACATACGTACGTACGTACGTGCGTTCGTGCATACATAAATTCATTCATTCATTCATTCATTCATTCAATCATTTATACATTCATTCATTCATTCATTCATACATTATTCATTCATTCATTAATACATTCATTCATTCATTCATTAATACATTCATTCATATATTCATTCATTTATTCATTCATTCATACATATATTCATTCATACATACATTCATTCATACATTCATTCATTCATACATTCACTCGTTCATTCATACATACATTCATATATACATTCATACATACATTCATTCTTTCATACATTCAAACATACATTCATTCATTCATACATTCATTCATACATTCATACATCATTCATTCATTCATACATTCATTCATTCATTCATACATATATTCATTCATACATACATTCATACATTCATTCATTCATACATTCATTTTTTCATTCATACATACATTCATATATACATTCATACATACATTCATTCTTTCATACATTCATACATACATTCATTCATACATTCATTCATTCATACATTCATTCATTCATTCATACATTCATTCATTAATACATTCATTCATACATTCATTCATTCATTCATACATTCATTTATTAATACATTCATTCATATATTCATTCATTAATTCATACATTCATTCATTCATTCATACATATATTCATTCATACATACATTCATTCATACATTCATTCATTCATACATTCATTCATTCATTCATTCGTTCATTCATACATACATTCATATATACATTCATACATACATTCATTCTTTCATACATTCATACATACATTCATTCATTCATTCATACATTAATTCATTCATTCATACATTCATTCATACATACATTCATACATTCAGTCATACATACATTCATCCACATACATTCATCCATACATACATTCATTCATCCATTCATTCATCCATCCATACATACATACATTCATTCACACATACATACATTCATCCATACATACATTCATTCATACATTCATTCATACATACATTCAAACATACATTCATCCATACATACATACATTCATTCATTCATTCATTCATTCATCCATACATACATTCATCCATACATACATTCATCCATTCATTCAGTCATCCATACATACATATACATTCATTCATACATACATTCATCCATACATTCATCCATTCATTCATTCATCCATTCATTCATTTATCCATTCATACATACATACATACATACATACATTCATACATTCATTCATACATACATTCCTTCATACATTCATTCATTCATTCATACCTTCATTCACTCATACATTCATTCATTCATTTTCACTCATTCAAACATTCATTCATTCATTCATTCATTCATTCATACATACATACATACATACATACATACATACATACATACATACATACATACATACATACATACATACATACATACATACATACATACATACATACATACATACATAGATTCATTCATTCATACATTCATTCATCCATTCATTCATTCATTCATACATTCATTCAAACATTCATTCAAACATTCATTCATTCATTCATACATACATACATACATACATACATACATACATACATACATACATGCATGCATTCATTCATTCATTCAGTCGGTCATTCAGTCATTCATTCATGCATGCACGCACGCACGCACGCACACACACACACACACACACACACACTCACACATACATGTACATTGCAATCACGCTTAACACCTCTAGTCTCATAGGCAGGTTACCCGATTCCAGGAAATTTCCTTGTTTTCAGTCACGGTATTTCCAAAGACAGACTACATGATTCGAGGAAACTTCCTCATGTCATCTCTTTGCTTAAAAACCTAAATTGAGATAATGTGAAAAACTGTTGGTCTATATTCTTAATATACACAATATTATACAGATTATTTCGGTTTCCTATAATCATGTAAAAGTACAGTATTTTATAGCTGAGACATAACACTAACAAAATATACTAGCTGTTAGGCACTTCTGGAGGAAATAAAAAAAATGAAGCTCTTTTTCCAACATAATTATACTTGAGAACTTCCAACAAATATGACCGGCATAAAGACAGCTGACATGTTCATTGCATTTTCCGTCGTACTGATTTATATTTTTGTCTCCAGGATCGCTGGTGATACCACAGTTGCACTTTGGAAATGTAGCAATGTGAAATTAGTCTTGCCAATATCACAAGAGATGTACATCAACTTTCAGCTGAAGACGAAAACCCGAAGACGCCGAGGGCCTTGCTCCACATACCTAGGATTCGCAAAGAGAGATACGGCAAACAACTGGTTCACTGGAACAAGATTTTTCCAGTTTCAAAGCGTTCATAGCCTTGGAATCAAGTACTTCGAGCCTCAACAAGATAATGACACATTTACTGGAACGAAGATCTTCAAATGTCAAAGCCAGTCTGTTTGAGTAACTGAACACAAGGCCTTCTCGTCTCAACATCATTCCGACAAATGACACCAATCTTTTGTATATAAGGGACCATTTGAGTTCAATAAAACTGGCTATTTCACTGGAACCAAATTCTTCAGAGGTAAACAATTTTCATATATAGTATGTTGGCCCATGGAACATCCGCCCGTTGCGACCTACAGCTGGTCTTTAAGACTTAAACAGGACTGTCCTGGACAGCTAGATGTTAAGTCTTCCTTCGGTTACGGATACATTTTGATGCCTACATTTGCGTAGAATTCTTCGTCTACATCTTTTCCCACTTCTATGTGAGGTCGATGTTTCTGGCCAGTGTTCTCCATATGTTCCTGTCCCATACCTCATCACCCAACAAACCTTTAGATCTCAGGACGTCATTGATGCAATCCATCCACCTACGCTTTGGCCTCCTCCTCCCTCTCCTACCCTGTAGGTATATCCATTTCCATGACCCTCCTCCCAACCTACTGTTCATCTCTCCTAACGACATGACCATACCACCTTAGTCTACTTTCTTGTATCTTATCTGATATCTTTCTAACTGTTGAGGTACCTCTAATTACCTCGTTTCTGATCTTATCGCTTCTTGTCACCCCACATCTATCTCAACACCCTCATCTCTGCTACATCCAGCTTTTTCTCGTGTCTTCTTTACTGCCCATGTCTCTGCTCCATACATCATCGTAGGTCTCACAACTGTCTTATGCACTTTACCCCTCAACTTTATCCCTATTCTCCTGTCGTACAGCACCCCAGACACATTCTTCCAGTTTTTCCATCCCGCTTGTATTCTGAGGAGGGTTATTTCTGACGCTAGGTCACCATCCTCTGCTACTGTTGATCCCAGTACTTGAACTTTTCAACTCTTTTCAATACCTCCCCCTGCAAATTGACCTCCCCATCCTCATCATCTCTCAACTTCAAGTACTCTGTCTTCTTCCTGCTGATTCTCAGTCCTCTAGCCTCCATCACTCTTCTCCACTCCTCAAGCTTCTCCTCCACTACCTCTCATCTGTTGCTACACAGTACGATGTCATCTGCAAAAAGCATACACCATGGTAACTGATCTCTAATAACCTGGGTTACTACATCCATGACCAGATCAAATAGATATGGGCAAAGCAGACCCTTGATGCAGACCAACATTTACTTAGAGACTTTTCGTGAAGCCCACACTGCTCTTTAATATTTGCCTCTGCCCTCTCATACATAGAATATTCATGCTTATTCGTTATGTATCTCTTATTATCCCTTCTCATGTGACAAGTCACAACTCTTCCCATCTCTGTTTCGTTTTGCTTTGTTTCTTCGCGCCAAGGCCCTATGCAGGTAATTTTCCTCGCCAGACACGGTGTTACACTCATTATATATATATATATATATATATATATATATATATATATATATATATATATATATATATATATATATATATATATATATTATATATATATATATATATATATATATATATATATGCAAAGAGCCACAGGGAAATTAAGAAAATAGCAGACAACTAAGAGCTTTCGTATATTTCAAACATACATCCACAGGACATATATATTTGAGGGATGATGTCTTGAGGCTTGTGTGAATTAGGTCATCTTTTCTGATGCTTTGCTAATACTCGTATATATCTGCGTGTGTGCGCGTTGGGGGATGTACTATACTTCCGTTGTTCAAGACGATATGATAATATATAACAAGACTTAAAACAGAAAAAGAAATCAAAGAGTACCTTAAAAAAAAATTATCCCAGCCTCCCTTTATGCCTCGGCATAGATTTAAAAACACTAAATAAGAAAGGTAAAAAAGGAGATGATAAATAAATAATTAAGAAATAATACCAAATAAGAAAAGATTAGGTTAGGCAGACAATCGAAAATGACCATTAAAACCCAAGAGAGAGAGCAATTGAAAGTTTTATTTACAAAACCTGATCTTAAGAGATATTCAATATTTACTTAAAATAAATGTAAAGATAAACCGCCCAATGATTCCAGTCACAGCTTTGCTTTGATAATATTTGGATTTTTTTTTACCTCTGTTTATGAAATTAAATCGAGGACACAAAAATATATAATATCAATGAGTCTGTGATAATATCGGAAATAATTTCTCTCTCTCTCTCTCTCTCTCTCTCTCTCTCTCTCTCTCTCTCTCTCTCTCTCTCTCTCTCTCTCTCTCTCTCTCTCTCTCTCTCTCTCTCTCTCTCTCTCTCTCTCTCTCTGATATTAGTCAGGATAAAAAGATAAAAGCTCTCCTATCGTAATTGGAAATAGTATTACCTACCTTTGATGTAATCAAACTGTTACATTACATGAAAATTAATTCATTTTGTTAACCGAGTCGACGATACCGATTTTGATGAAAGCGGTTTTTCAATATTTACGTTTAGTAAGACCAAGGACCGGTCTTCTATATATAACAAAAATATATGGTATTACAAAATGTATATAATTTACATATTTTCACCTGTGAATGTGTTGTGAGCGAGTGTATGTTTATGTGCATGCGAGTATATATATATATATATATATATATATATATATATATATATATATATATAGAGAGAGAAGAGAGAGAGAGAGAGGAGAGAGAGAGAGAGAGAGAGAGAGAGAGAGAGAGAGAGAGAGAGAGAGAGAGAGAGAGAGAGAGAGAGAGAGAGAGAGAGAGAGAGAGAGAGAGAGAGAGAGAGAGAGAGAGAGAGAGAGAGAGAGAGAGAGAGAGAGAGAGAGAGAGAGAGAGAGAGAGAGAGAGAGAGAGAGAGAGAGAGAGAGAGAGAGAGAGAGAGGAGAGAGAGAGAGAGAGAGAGAGAGAGAGAGAGAGAGAGAGAGAGAGAGAATTCTAATTTCTTCAATAACCTGTTAAGTGTCAAAAAAAAAAAAAAGAGAAACCACGAATAAAATCGGTGAGAACCTTGGATAATAATAATAGTCACAGTAAGACTAAGAGCAAAAACGATGTTTTAAAAGTGCAAATATCTACGAGCGAATGTTTCGAGTGATGCAGAATAAGAAGATAAAGATGGAATAAATAAGAACGTACGAAGAAATTGAAGATCCAAGTCTGTTGTAAATGAATAAATTGCAGGCATAATGCATAATCGATTAAGAAGTACAGTACGCTGAAATTGCAGATGCAAGTCCATTATACGTGAATAATGAATAGGTATATTAAGTAAGAGAGTATGATGAAACGGTAGATTCAAGCCTGTTATACGTACATCAAATGTAGGTTCAATGCCTAAAAAGAATTAAAGGTGAGAAGAAACACTCGATTCAGGTCTTCTAAACGTGAATCAAGTGTAAGTATAATACATAAAATAAGAAAATGTGAAGGAACCGTAACATCTTTATCTACTACTCGTGAATTAATGTTATTATTATGTGCAAAAAAAAAAAAGTAGAACCCACTGGCATGGATACTCGCAATTGCATTTACAGAGTGATAAATAACAGAGAAAACTTCAAAGTTAAAATCAGGAAGCCGAGAAAAGAATGCCGATGAGAGTAAACTGATATCGTAGTTTTATCGAGGCTCTTTGATAACCCAGAAAGATTGGGAAAGCAAAGAATGGATACAAAGGGATATGAAAGTGATTTTTTAAGAAACGATGGGACATGTTGCAACAAAGAAAGAAGAACATGCCGGAATAGACAATGGATGCATGCTGGAACAGAGATCGCGAGAGGGTTAATTTTTACGACATAAGGGGGACACGCTAGCAGAGAGTGAGAGGGCAGATTTTCACGAAACTAGAGGGACATGTTGGAACAGATATTGGGAATATTCTGGAACAGAGATAAGGAGAAGGGTTATTTTTACGAAATAATGGAAAATTTTTTGGAACAGTCAAGGAGAATACGATGGAAGAGGTTATGAAGTTTGATATTTACGAAAAAAGAGTGAATGATAAGGCTGAATTTTCATGAAACATGGCGGACATGCTGGAACTAGGCGAGTGAGAGAAGGGTTGATTCTTACGAGACAATGGGGGAAAGAAGGAACAGAGAGACTGAGAGGTTAGCTTTTTTCCGATATAAAAGGGACGTGCTGGAACAGATAAGGGGAACATGCTTAAACAGACAGACAGAGTGAGGAGTTTGATTTTTACGATAAGGGGAACGTGCTGAAATCAACAGGGGAACCATGCTGGAACAGAGAGTGTGGGGGTTGATTTTCACGAAACAACGCGGACTGGCTGGAGCAGAAAATGTTAAAAGGACATATTTTCATGATACAAGGGGGGCACGCTGGAAAACAAATAGGGAACATGCTGAAAGAGAGAGTGCGAGGGTTGATTTTTAGGAGAAAATATGGAACACACACACACACACACAGAGAGAGAGAGAGAGAGAGAGAGAGGAGAGAGAGAGGAGAGAGAGAGAGAGAGAGAGAGAGAGAGAGAGAGAGAGAGAGAGAGAGAGAGAGAGAGAGAGAGAGAGAGAGAGAGAGAGAGAGAGAGAGAGAAGAGAGAGAGAGAGAGAGAGAGGAGAGAGAGAGAGAGAGAGAGAGAGAGGAAGAAGAGAGAGAGAGAGAGAGAGAGAGAGAGAGAGAGAGAGAGAGAGAGAGAGAGAGAGAGAGAGAGAGAGAATTTTCACGAAACGGGGGACATGCTGAAACAGACAAGGGAGAACATGCTGGAACAAAGAGAGAGAGAGAGAGGGGGGGGTTGATATGTTACGAGACAAGGGGGAAATGCAGGAGCAAAAAGAGCAAGAGGACAGCTATTCACGAAACAAGGGGGAAATGCTGGAATAGAGAGGGTGAGAGGGCAGATTTTCACGATCAATGAGGATACAATGAGGATATTGCTGGAACAAATATCAAGAAGATGCTGGAACAGAAAAATGAGAATAAGCTGGAACAGAAAGAGTAAGCGGAAAGTCATTTCTTATGAAACAAGAGAGAGAAGATTTTCACGAAACAAGGGGAACATGCTGGACCAGAGAGTAAGAGGGTTGATTTTTACTAAACACGGGGAACAGGCTTGAACAGACAAGGGGAACACGCTTGAAATGAGACTGAGATAGAAAGGAGGTTTCATTTTTGCGAAACAAGAGGGCCAGTGAGGAACGAAAAGAGTGATATGGCGAAATAATTAATCAATAAAGAATTTAGCGTCCAACAGCATATAGCATTCACTAAGAGAGTGTGCAAAATTTGCACATGAATCGATGCTACTATTAAGGATGTTATGAGAACGTAAAATAACATTACAGGGACCGTGGTTACACCAGAGCTAGGGCTTGGAAAATGAAAGTGGCAAACAAATATGTGCTCTTTTTCCAAAGGGAATTCCGTTGATATGAAAAAAAGAGCTTTTTTTGTATAACAATTTAAGCTTATAACATCAACACTACGTACACCATTTTATATGCACCGTTTCAAGTGTTACAGGTAGTCTTCATTCGAATGGAAATGAAGACAGACAGGTTAGTGATGGGGATTAAGATTGGATGCCCTCTCTAACTCTCCGCGGTGGACTTGAAATCGCGTTAGTTGCTTCCCATGCTCACGCTTTCTACCTTGACCCCATATACCAGTTTATGTAGACGTTCCGAACAGCATCCGAAATCAGCGTGACAGACATACAACAAAAATAATAGAATATAATATCTCACATGGTAGTCATCTTGAGATAAAGACATCAGTGGTCAGATTCGAAATAATACTTGACAGAATTACTAAAAATATAATTGCCAGAAGACTCTTACCAACTTCCCCTGTGGGTAACCCAAGCAGGGCTGTGGGGGGGGATTGTGACAGCCCATTATCCCCAAGGTGCAAAGAGGAGTGCTTGAGGTATATTAGCTTCTGGAGAATGTGTGCGATTCGACTCGGTCACCCCTCTTACTAGGGGACTACGACCATTGTATAAGTATATATATATATATATATATATATATATATATATATAATATATATATATATATATATATATAATGTCCAAGGATTAGATAATGAAGCTACTACACCCACTAAGAGCTTGATTACGGAATTAACCTAATTGTAAGTCGTGAAGCAATGGAATTCTATTCTCCCTAGATGATAAAATCTCCGTACCAAACTTTAAGTCATTCTTTTGAAACGAAAATACTGTAATAAATGCCTGTATTTATATTCCCTTTCGTCATGGAATCAAAAAAGAAAAACTACTAAAAACTTTAATCAATTAGGAGAAACTCTTTCAATAAAATCTCCGAATATTTCAGCTACCAGAGATGCAATTACCGTCAATAAAAACCGGGGAGGGGGGGGGGGAAGTTAAAACGACGTAAAATGGGAATTTTTACCCTTTCATGCCAACGTCCATCAGAGTGCGAATCAAGTCTTTTCTTCACCAACTGCAATTTAGGTTGTGCGGGTGGAATTTGGGGTGAAGCATCGTTGTAAAGAGGAATTAAGTGGGGTAGATGAGAAGGAGATACGAGAGGAGGAGGAGGAGAGGGAAATGTTTGAGAGGAAATGCAAAGTGGACGGACGAAGCGATGGCATTACTTGTTTTGCAAGACTTACTCCGAATGGCCCGGAAATAGAGAGCACCACCAGGCAGCTTCAAGTAGTGAAGCATATTCACGGATTTGTAATGGCTGGAAAGACAACCTTAGGAAGACACTATTTTGATCACCAACGGTAATCGCACACTCATCCACAACTCTTGCTCACAACATGAGCTATAAACTGTAGCAGTTTATACAAACGAAGAAAAATACAGAAACAGACAAAATAGTTGACATCTAAGCTAGTGCCAGTATTCCTAATAAACAAATATCGCAAAAGCGTCTGCAAACAAGAACCCTTTGGGCTCATTGCTGTTTCTTCCATTTCAGAACATCACGAGACAGGACAAAACACTAACATCGTGGGCAACAGAATGACAAAGAATGCGAAATATAATTATGAGTTGCATATGACTAAATTAATTTTTTTTTATTTATCTATTTATTTATTTATTTTTTTGTGTGTGTGTGTGTGTCCCAAGGAGTTCCTATAAATGTGTGTGGTCACAAATCTGGTTGGAGCTATAAGGGGGATTAAGGCTGGATAACAAACGGCGGAGATCGAACACATGATGTAAGACTTATCACCTCCTGACTTGTGTGATCTACCACTACGCAGGAGCGCCCCCTACATTATATTATATTATGATCCCATTTCGATTACAGAAATTGCTTAGGCCACTGGTAAGTCTATGAAAACGAATGCATGGATGCTATTTACCAATAATAGAACAGCGTTTCAATTGTCAAAGTTACTCCCCATTCGAATGGGAGTGGACATAGACACAGTGAAGTTGAGAGGGTTAAAGCTGAATGCCCTTCCCAACGCCCCGCGGTGAGACCGAACAAGGGTTAGTCGCTTCTCGAATTGAGAACTCTACCAATGCGCTTCAGAAGCCTCAAAACTAATACACCGTTTCGTGGGTCACAATCACCATTCGAAGGGTGGTGGACATAGGTTAAAACAAGAGAATTGAGCTTATTGCCCTTCCTAACGCCCAGCGGTAGGCTCGAACCAAAGTCAATCGCCTCCAGAATCGCATATGCTCTACCACTGAACTACCAAATACATTATGAGCACTCTGTACAATTACACAAGTGAGGTCACTGAACGACGAGGACGTCATACATATGAGTAAAGAAGCAAAATAAATAAATAAATAAATACATATTTAAATAAACTTAGTTATTACTGTCTTACAGGCAATAGCTGCTG
>JAXCGZ010006646.1:30000-31847 GCA_037179515.1 Halocaridina rubra
ATACAACAAACATACATACATACAAATATACATATATTTCTAAACGGAAGACGAGCATACACAAAAGCAGTTGCAGTATTAAAGTGAAATGAAAAAAGCCATAAAATTATAAATAATGGACAGTTTTGTCACAATAAGTCCCCATTCGAAAGGGAGTTGACACTGACATGATGGAGTTTAAGGGATAAAGGCTAGAAGCCCTTCCTAATGCCCCGCGATGGGGTCGAACCCGCGTTAGTCGCTTCCCGACTCGCTGACACTACCACTGAGCTGCCGACCCATCTAAAATAAGAAAAAACATGCGAAAACATAAACATAGAATGCAATACTTTCGCGTACACAGATATTCGCGTCCCTTCACACACCCTCTCATACACTTCCGGTTGAAGCCTCCCACCCCTAACATTCTCCCCTCCCGGCGCGCAAGAAGAGGAGGTGAGGTTATTATCCTTGAATCTGGGATGGGCAAGTGTGACGTAACGACCGGATTCAATGAACCAATCGTATCAGGTCGTCTTATACTGAAGGCGTTCTTGCGAGCTATATTATCATGACTCTTCGGAAGACGAGAGATAAGGTCTGAAAACCCAAATGATGAGGAGATCAGTGTCAAATTTTCAATACCCAACATGCCAAGAGGGGCATGAAGGGTGAGGCAGGACCATTCTGAGCTGGTTTTCAAACTTCCATATCCGGCGGTGATGCGACGCTCAGGTGATCTTGACCTTATAAAATACATGACATACTTCAGGTGTTGCTTGCATTATTGAGAATCGATAAATACCAGCTCCCTAAGACGTTCCCCCATGAATTATATATTGTTAATGATATAAAAGTCAAAAGATAGAGAATGTGAAAGTAATGCAACAATAATAAGGCAATACTGTACACGAGAGGGCAACAACGAAAAGCCGGTTTATGAATGAAGAGGTGTGGTACAACCACCGCAGCAGAGCGCTCTGAGTACCACTCGTTTCGATCATTCCCAAAATTTGTCGTACGTTTACTTAAGTCCCACAATACACCGTTAATTAATGCTATATTGAGAGAGAGAGAGAAGAGAGAGAGAGAGAGAGAGAGAGAGAGAGAGAGAATACTCTAATCCTACACAGAAAAATCAATAAACCATTATAGAAAATATACCTAGAAACCATTCCTATTAGACCCAATGCCGTAGATATGCGAACTGTAAACAATGTACTAAGTGCTCTGGCTCAATATACCAGCAAGAATCACGAGCAAACAAATTTCCAAGAGCCGCAGAGAGCTATATACGTTAGTGCACAATAAAATATTAAACAATTTATACTATTAAGCAAACAATCGCCATCAATCTATATAGATTGATTTTTATGAGTGTGATACCGAGACAGGTATACTACCCTAATCTGGCCAGGCACCAGGAAAGCATTGAGTAGAATTAACTAAAATGATAAAGAGGCGGCAGAATAAGAGAATGATACTCGTAGGAAAAGGCCAGGCTGAAAGAATTGTCGAATTACGAAGACCTAGAGAAATGGCAGGAGTAGGCCCGGAGATAACGACAGATCCACTTTTTGAAGGAAGATAGGTCATAAAAAATCAGGAAAGACACTTGGAGGAAGAGAGTTCCAGAGGCTGGAGGTGGATGGAAAGTAGCAGTCGCTGCAACGACCAATCCACGAGCTACAAATTCCAGACTGTACCTGTGACGAGGCCAACTGACGAGTGTTACACGGCCTCAGCACCGTGGAGGGAAGCAAGTAATCAACTGATCAGAGCAGCGATGGAAGTAGTGACGATATAGAGGGAAATGAATGATACCTTAAGCAGAGAGAAAGTTAATCCAAGCTGGACGTATCGAGAAG
>JAXCGZ010006647.1:0-7500 GCA_037179515.1 Halocaridina rubra
AGCGTATGAGCGCGTATATGGCAGTACCCACAAGTAAAATGTCGTAAGTAATACGAACAAGTACAGTATCGCGGTCGTGCCTGCGTATGAGCGCGTATATGGCAGTACCCACAAATAAAATGTCGTAAGTAATACGAACAAGTACAGTATCGCGGTCGTGCCTGCGTATGAGCGTGTATATGGCAGTACCCACAAATAAAATGTCGTAAGTAATACGAACAAGTACAGTATCGCGGTCGTGCCTGCGTATGAGCGCGTATATGGCAGTACCCACAAATAAAATGTCGTAAGTAATACGAACAAGTACAGTATCGCGGTCGTGCCTGCGTATGAGCGTGTATATGGCAGTACCCACAAATAAAATGTCGTAAGTAAAATTCTGGAGTGTTACCAAAAGGGCACAGATCCTATGCAAAATACACCAACGATAAGCTAACAGCTTACTAGGCAGCCAGATTACGCATTTCTACTAGTAATGAGAAAATTTATTTTCATGTGACAACTCAAACACATGAAAGGCTTAGCCTAGGCTCGATAAATGACACCAAAGTTTTTCTTCCAATCTATGAGCAGTCAATGCTTGAATATAAAACACAATTATAAGCAAAAATACTTAATATGCTTTCTCCCAATTCCTAACAAGTATCACCCTTTAACGGATATATAAAACACGAATGCTTTAAAACTCAATCTTATCACGCAAATAAATGAAATTTTATATAACACGTCTTCTCGTCATGCAAAATTTCTAAAGTCTGTTACCACATAATCTCACGTAGATTTCCTGATAGACTGTTTACCACATGGGAAACAAGAAAATATTAGTTACCATAATTAATATTGAAAATAAAGAAAAATTTCTTATCCTCAACGTTTCTAGCGCGAATATTTTCGTGTGCAGCCTAAGATTCATTCATTTCAATAATCGAGCCAATGGTAATCGGGTTTTCATGTGCAATGTTAAAAAGCAAAATAAAAATAAATTTATAAAATCAGTCTGTCTGTTCGAGTCCCTGTTCGGGCGCCAATCTTGTGGGGATTTAGGATGCTAGAGTGTTGTTAAGATTCTGTTTTACTAAGGGAACTCAAAGTACCGAGCTCGGTTAAGAGCTCACAAACAGACAGGACAGATATTTGTACTTGAACACCCATCTATATTACCATTAGTCGGTTAAATGAAACTCAGAATTCAACTTTCTTTTAATTTTGGAAATGCAATGACATTTAAAGAATTGAATTAAATTTCTCAAATTAAATTTTATGAAATGCTGCCTCGAATCCCGGAGGAGGTGAGTATGAGTTCGTTTCCCGGCACCACGGACGTATGCCAAGACTTTGGCCTCAACTCGATGATTACCTCTGTCACACAGGCAGAGTAGAATACAGGACACTGCAATTTCAGAAACAGAAATGACACACTGTTTATAATGGGAAACTGAAAGCATGAGCACACATATAATGAGTTTCCAATGTCATTCTACTGGATGAATATATATAGGTTATTCACAGCTAACCAGAAATATTTATGCTACCATAATAGCATACAAAACATTAATTCTTTACTGTTTTTAAAGAAAATAATATATTCACAATAAATGAAGAATAAGCAAGACAAATACAGTACTGTATGTATTCCTTAAATTGTGGGCAACCACAAAAGTTGCAATGCTTATTACTGATATGCAATTAATATGGTAAAACACTCTATTTAGGATAAAGGAAGAATCTACGAGATAAATACAGTATTCATTCACTTTTAGTTATCAAGAACTTTGCAATGAAAAAAAGGGTGCAAAACCACCTTTTGAGGTATTTGCAACTTATAACTCAAAACACTTTATCCCCAACATATGAAGAATTAGCAAGATAAATACGATATGCATTCATTAAATTGTGGTTAACAAGAAATATTTGCATAGCCAACTGGGAAAAATTACCTTTTGAATATTTGCAATTTTGTTTTTTGGCAAATAGCTTTATTGACGAGTTTTTGAAGTAAAACACTTTATTTACGATGATAGAAAGGGGTGAAATGAAATTAGAATTTATTAGGAAGAGAGATAGATTTTTACGGGCTCATAACCAGTCTTCAGAGGATGAGATTTTCGTTTATCACATTCAGTGAAAAGACACTTCTCAGCAATATATATCAGCTGTAATTTACAGGTTAAGGAATTAACTTTGGCATGTGAGATTCCAGTGTGGTAATCTACAAAATTTCGTGTGACTGGGAATGGAATCTGAGAATAGAAATCCATAAGATTTATCCAGTAATGAATGTAACTAATTCTCGAAAATAAACCAATTTGCTTGACCCACGAGCTTTACCATACACTATCCCTCACCTTGTTGTGCTAGATGAATTCCTTGTTGTGCTAGATGAATTCCTGTGAAGATGCCACGTAAAAAGATTTTAAATAAACTTAGACTACCCAGGCGAGATGTTGCCTCTGGGCAGTCTCGGCGCCAAAAAAGAGCGTCTCCTTGTTCCTCGTGACGTCATCTGTAGGAGACATTCCTAGAGCAGTAATTGGCTCTGATATCATTTTAAGGACTATTTTAGTGGTGGTCCCTGGCAGGCAATTATAGCAGAGATGCAAGGGAGAGACAGTATTTTTAGGTGCAACAAGTGGAAGCAAATAAAATAAAACGAGAATAATAATGAAAAGTTAGGTTACTGGTTATTTTTTTCTTAATTTTCTTGGCTCGTTGCAGACAGAAAAATAGGAGCAGCCTTTATATTGGGGCTATACTTCTACACGTACAAGAAGAGTAAATAAGCTATTTAAAATTAGCTATAAGCAAAAATACAAATTGCAAATAATCATAATCTGCGAAAGTCAAGAAGTGGGAATTAATTTTTTTAGTTAGAAAATAACAGTTATGTTACTAATTTATTTGTTAAGGCATCTAACAGCCTCTGTTGACATTGAGCGAAACACTCTGTCACAGTATGTATGTACGTACGTACGTGTGTGTGTGGTGTATGTATGTATGTATGTATGTATGTATGTATGTATGTATGTATGTATGTATGTATGTGATTACCTACTTGTGTTTACGGGAAAGAGCCCAAAGCTCGTATCTTCCCGTCTCCTGATCGGTTCCATTTTTAGACTTAGTGATACTTATCATACCTGTCCTTAAAACTATGGATTGAGATAGCATTAACTACCTCCTCGCTTAGCGAATTCCAATTATCAACTACTCTTACACTGAAAAAGTATTTCCTTACATCCTGCAAACAAGTTTTCTTACGAAGCTTCAAACTATGACCTCTAGTTCTAGAGCATGTATGTATGTATGTATGTATGTATGTATGTATGTATGTATGCATGCATGCATGTATGTATGTATGTATGTATGTATGTATGTATGTATGTATGTATGTATGTATGTATGTGATTACCTAATTGTCTAATTGTGATTACCTAATTGTGTTTACGGGAAAGAGCCCAAAGCTCGTATCTTCCCGTCTCCTGATCGGTTCCATTTTTAGACTTAGTGATACTTATCATACCTGTCCTTAAAACTATGGATTGATGTAGCATTAACTACCTCCTCGCTTAGCGAATTCCAATTATCAACTACTCTTACACTGAAAAAGTATTTCCTTACATCCTGCAAACAAGTTTTCTTCCGAAGCTTCAAACTATGACCTCTAGTTCTAGAGCCAGCCATATCGAAATATCGATCCCTATCCACTCTATCATAACCATGAAGGAATTTAAAGACTGTCACCATATCCCCCCTTACTCTTCTAGCTTCGAGTGATGGCAAGTCTAATTCCCTCAGCCTCTCATCATAACCGAGATTGCGTATTTCTGGCACCAGTTTTGTGGCATGTCTTTGAACTTTTTCAAGCTTAGCTATGTGCTTTTTCAAGTGCGGATTCCAAAAGGGGGCTGCATATTCGAGTTTTGGCCTCACATAGGTTACATAAATATTTCTGAACATTTCCTTGTCCATGTGCCTGAAGGCTACCCTTACATTTGATAAGAATGCATATGCTGCCCTTACTACGCCATTTATATGTATTTCTGGAGACAAATCTGCCAATATGTTTACTCCTAGATCTCTCTCATTTTCTGTCTCCTGAAGTTGTACTCAAGCCACCGAGTAGTCAAGCTTGGGCCTTCTTGCACTTGTACCCATTCTCATTACCTTACATTTTGAGGTATTGAATTTCATTAGCCACTTTTCTGACCACTCATGCAGATTATTTAGATCCTCCTGAAGTTCTCTACCATTGTTCTCGTTTTTTACTTTCTTCACAATCTTTGCATCATCTGCAAACATATTCATGAATGAATTTACAGACTCTGGTAGGTCATTTACATATACAAGGAACAAAAGTGGCCCTAAAACTGAACCCTGTGGAACTCCACTACTAACTCTTCTCCATTCAGACACTGAGTGTCTTACTCTAACCCTCTGTTCCCTTCCTTCTAAGTAAGTTTTTATCCATTCCAAGACATTTCCACCTATTCTAGCCATTGATTGCAGCTTCCTAATAAGTCTCCCATGTGGAACAGTGTCAAACGCTTTCTGGAAGTCTAGGAATATGCAATCTGCCCAGCCATCTCTTTCCTGTAAGATTTGGCTTACCTCATCATAAAATTCTAATAAGTTTGTTACTGTTGATCTTCCTTCTCTGAAGCCATGTTGCCTCACTGACAAAAAGTTGAAGGATTCCAAGTGAAGAGAGATATGTTTCCTTAGTAGTTTCTCCATAAGTTTGCAAACTATGCTGGTCATGGAAATCTTTCTAATATTTCAATTTATTTCCTATTAACAATGACTATAGAATTAAATGCATGTTTTTTTTTCGTCTTAGCAACTTTTGCCTGAGCTAGAGATAAAAAACAAGCGCCTAGCCTATTTGGCATATCCCTCGACTCGCTTCTGCTGATGAACTACAGAGGAAACAAATTTCTCACGATTGGAAATCAATCAGCGTTGTAGGGTGTGCCAGGGGATGGCTAGGAGTACGCCGTCCTATCGATTGCCTTTGGGTCAGTTTCTCTGAATTTTCTCTCAGGGTTTATCCCTCAAGCCATTCACACTTTAATGCTTGCCTTCATGACAGCAGGAATATAAATAAGTGCATAAATAAATTATATTTTTTCTCGTTTGATTATCTATTTCCTCCTAATGACATACTCAGGACATTGTTTTCCCCATGTCAATGCATTTCACTACCCTCTTGGAGACAGGTCATTCGTTTGCAATCAAAGTTTTCTGATCAAATTTGGTTCCTGAAATCAACACTATTGAACTAAGCTTGGCACCAGGGTTGAATGGAGCAGGTTTGCTTCCCCTATGGATAAATTCGTGATATATTTATTCTATCTGATATGAAAGTAGAACTTGTACAATTTAGCCATCAGGCCATCTTATCTCTTAATGACTGTGTTGATAATAATCTTTATTATAAGGGTGAGAAGAGGGTCTCTTAAAGTGTTTTCCACTCCAGTTTACCGTCAACTGCGCCGCTGAAGGGTACACACAGTCTTCCAACTCAGTTATCGGTCGTAATATTAATATGTCTTATTGATATTTACCCTGTAGTTTATCTTATTATTTATTACTAAAAATATATATCATTGGTGGTGTGCATTTAATAGATACATATATTTTTAATCATATGAACTATCATTTTATTAACATTAATGATATCAATAATTTGTTTAAATATTAATATTATTAATATTTTTATTCTTTATTGCTGACAGTTATGGCAAACAGTAATTAATGAAGATTTTCATAATACTAATAGCATAGACAATCTTAGCATTTAGCGTATTAAGTTGGCCCTTGGCACAGCCGCCCTTTCGACGTTAAGTCTTCCTTCAGTTACGGTTCTTTTTCTATGCCTACATCAACACCGAATATTCTCGGATATTCGTTACACATCTCTTATTATCCCTTCATGTCTGACAAGTTACAACACTCCCCATCTCTGCTTCTCTTTACTTAATGTTTTCTTCATGTCCAGGCCCGATGAGGGCAGATTTATATTTATTTGGCCCATTCTGGTGTCACAATCATAAAGAAAAAATCCATTCATCTCTAATGCCACTTTGTTGTTGATGAAATACCATTAAAAATCTTTGCATAAATATTAACAAAATAAACAAATTCGATATTAAATATGTATGCCCTTTTGTGTACACTCTCTGTTGGTAAAAATAATGTTAATAATAAAAATACTACTACTACTACTACTACTACTATTACTAATGATGATAATAATAATAATAATGATAATAATAATAATAATAATAATAATAATAATAATAATAATAATAATAATAATAATAATA
Organism: Halocaridina rubra; assembly: GCA_037179515.1. Taxonomy (NCBI): domain Eukaryota; kingdom Metazoa; phylum Arthropoda; class Malacostraca; order Decapoda; family Atyidae; genus Halocaridina; species Halocaridina rubra. The sequence continues at coordinate 6,327 of JAXCGZ010006647.1, forward strand.
ATAATAATAATAATAATAATAATAATAATAATAATAATAATAGTAATAATAATAATAATAATAATAATAACAATAATAAAATAATAATAATAATAATAATAATACTAATAATAATAATAATAATAATAATAATAATAATAATAATAATAATAATAATAATAATAATAATAATAATAATAACAATAATAATAATAATAATAATGTTCCGTTCCGGATTTACGTTACGGACTCCCTTTTCCTACTAAGGGCTAGGACGGTTGCCTTCTTGCGAAGGACTTGTTTTGGCAGATGTAATCGTTACCCTGAGTGCATGCCCTTGCTAACCTCAGACCGCGAAGGGGCGCAAACCTTCAACCTGACGCCTCAGAGTCGCGGACGCTACCGTTTGAGCCACGGTGACTACTATAATAATAATAATAATAATTATAATAATAATAATAATAATAATAATAATAATAATAATAATAATAATAATAATAATAATAATAATAATAATAATAATAATAATAATAATAATAATAATAATAATAATAATAATAATAATAATAATAAAAATAATAATAATAATAATCTTCGTCTACATCTTTTCCCACTTTCATGTGGGGTCGATATTTTTGGCCAGTGTTCTCCATTTGTTTCTGTCCCATACCTCATCACCCAACAAACCTTTAGACCTCAGGTCGTCATTGATGCAAACCATCCACCTACGCTTTGGTCTCCCCCTCCCTCACCTACCCTCTATATCCATTTCCATCACCCTCCTCCCAACATACTGTTCATCCCTCCTAACGACATGACCATACCATCTTAGTCTACTTTCTTGTATCTTATATGATATTTCTCTAACTTTTGAGGTACCTCTAATTACCTCGTTTCTGATCTTATCGCTTCTTGTCACCCCACATATCCATCTCAACCTCCTCATCCCTGCCACAACCAGTTTTTTCTCTTGTGTCTTCTTTATTGCCCATGTCTCTGCTCCATACATCATCGCAGGTCTCACAACTGTCTTATGCACTTTACCCCTCAACTTAATCCTTATTCTCCTGTCGCACAGCACCCCAGACACTTTCTTCCAATTCTTCCAACCCCAACCCGCTTGAATTCTGTGCATTATTTCTGACTCTAGGTCACCATCCTCTGCTACTGTTGATCCCAAGAACTTGAACTTTTC
>JAXCGZ010006647.1:15000-20000 GCA_037179515.1 Halocaridina rubra
TATATATATATATATATATATATATATATATATATATATATATATATATATATATATATATATATATATATATATATATATATATATATATATATATATATATATATATATATATATATATATATATATATATATATATATATATATATATATATATATATATATATATATATATATATATATATATATATATATATATATATATATATATATATATATATATATATATATATATATATATATATATATATATATATATATATATATATATATATATATATATATATATATATATATATATATATATATATATATATATATATATATATATATATATATATATATATATATATATATATATATATATATATATATATATATATATATATATATATATATATATATATATATATATATATATATATATATATATATATATATATATATATATATATATATATATATATATATATATATATATATATATATATATATATATATATATATATATATATATATATATATATATATATATATATATATATATATATATATATATATATATATATATATATATATATATATATATATATATATATATATATATATATATATATATATATATATATATATATATATATATATTTATATATATATATATATATATATATATATATATATATATATATATATATATATATATATATATATATATATATATATATATATATATATATATATATATATATATATATATATATATATATATATATATATATATATATATATATATATATATATATATATATATATATATATATATATATATATATATATATATATATATATATATATATATATATATATATATATATATATATATATATATATATATATATATATATATATATATATATATATATATATATATATATATATATATATATATATATATATATATATATATATATATATATATATATATATATATATATATATGTATATATATATATATGTATATATATATATATGTATATATATATAATATATATATATATATATATATATATATATATATATATATATATATATATATATATATATATATATATATATATATATATATATATATATATATATATATATATATATATATATATATATATATATATATATATATATATATATATATATATATATATATATATATATATATATATATATATATATATATATATATATATATATATATATATATATATATATATATATATATATATATATATATATATATATATATATATATATATATATATATATATATATATATATATATATATATATATATATATATATATATATATATATATATATATATATATATATATATATATATATATATATATATATATATATATATATATATATATATATATATATATATATATATATATATATATATATATATATATATATATATATATATATATATATATATATATATATATATATATATATATATATATATATATATATATATATATATATATATATATATATATATATATATATATATATATATATATATATATATATATATATATATATATATATATATATATATATATATATATATATATATATATATATATATATATATATATATATATATATATATATATATATATATATATATATATATATATATATATATATATATATATATATATATATATATATATATATATATATATATATATATATATATATATATATATATATATATATATATATATATATATATGTATATATAATATATATATATATATATATATATATATATATATATATATATATATATATATATATATATATATATATATATATATATATATATATATATATATATATATATATATATATATATATATAGATATATATATAGATATAGATAGAGATATAGATATAGATATAGATATATATATATATATATATATATATATATATATATATATATATATATATATATATATATATATATATATATATATATATATATATATATATATATATATATATATATATATATATATATATATATATATATATATATATATATATATATATATATATATATATATATATATATATATATATATATATATATATATATATATATATATATATATATATATATATATATATATATATATATATATATATATATATATATATATATATATATATATATATATATATATATATATATATATATATATATATATATATATATATATATATATATATATATATATATATATATATATATATATATATATATATATATATATATATATATATATATATATATATATATATATATATATATATATATATATATATATATATATATATATATATATATATATATATATATATTTATATGTATATATATATATATATATATATATATATATATATATATATATATATATATATATATATATATATATATATAAGAACAAACTGTTAGCATAAAGCACTAAATAGTAGGGAAGCCCATGGATCCAGTTAGGATCCGAAATATAGCATTGTTTTATAAGTTTTGTTTCACTGATGGGCTTTCTTACTATATATATATATATATATATATATATATATATATATATATATATATATATATATATATATATATATATATATATATACACACACACAGTTCGCCACATCTCTATAGCTAATAATCTCGGGATGCTGCTGCTATGCACCACAATGCATACCAAGACCTGGAGCAGGAATCTAAAAATTTGGACTTCTCTGCTTCAAAGAATATCAGCAACTAGTAAACAACAACAGTTTTTACCTTTAGAGCACAATAGGAGTATATACCATTTCAAGAGCCATGCAAAATCCCCATCTAAGATTCCAGGACCTAGGCGATGGCCCATACTTGGTTCACATTTTGGAGTTGTTAATCACAAAGGTATGTCAATGAGAGATTTTGTATTCTACTGAATAAATGCCTTGTAAAGTTGAATGTACTCAATCATGTACTTTCACACGATACTCCAGGAAGCAATTCATATTAAATGGCTAGTATGTATTTCACAATGAACACTGTCAATATCAATGAAACGCCAAAGACCAGACTAAATGTTCATGACAAGCAATTGGTAATTTAGAATTTCTTCTCTACAGAATAATCATAGCATAGAAAATATTTGACAATCATGTTTACCAACAGCATTTGCACCAGATCGACTGCACATGGTATGGGAAGCGTGTTTCGAAGAATATGGGCCCATTTTCAGGCTTGATATCCCCGGTCAAAAACCAACGGTTTACGTGTATCTCCCAGAAGACATGGAACATTTACTGAAGGCAACGGCTGAGAATTCAAAAAGACCTTTCTTTGATATTATAGCAGCTGTTAGGAATTCCAACGAGGATCATTTCATCAAAGGGGAAAGTGGCATCTTGTCAGAGTAAGTAATTTGTATATTCTTAATAAAAATCAAATTATAAGGTTTTTATGATTAACAATACAATGTTATCTCTTAGCATATTATCTGTTGTTATCGATATAAGTAATATCTACAAAAGATAACATATTAGCACTCAACTTGGTCAATCTGCTTGATACTGCATTTGCCACTTTACCAGCCTTACATTTTTACAATAATTATTTTGACTACCTCTTACAGCCCTCCCTTGTGCGTATTTTTTTATTTTTTTTATCAGAGGGGGTGAGGAATGGGCCCGTGTGAGACGTTTGACTCAAAATCCTACTATGAAAATGAAGATTGTAAACCATTACCTTTCTAAAATGGATTCTATTGCCTCTCGTTTTTTGGATGAGTAAGTTCTGAAAACAACTTTTGTTTTATGATTAATATAACTAATTGAAACCACGGACCCTGGTAGGACAGTGGTTAGAGCACTTGACTTTGGAGGTGACAAACACACAACAGAGCCCATAGTGGGATATTACAATGAAATCCAGCCTTACTTCCCTAGCCTCAATCTTTGTGTGTCAACCCCGTATTGGGGCCGACACAGACAGAGTAATTCTGATACACAAAGCAAAAAACAAATAACAATTATTTGTAACCTATTTCTAGTGAAGAGATATGTAAGGGTATCATTTACTCATTTCCCTTGGTGTAATGCTACATACAAATAACAAAATTTTAGATCAACTGAAAGTGTTGACCTCAGTCGTTAAAAAAAAAAAAAAAAGCCTCCAAAAGTTAAGAGACTGTAACTACGACTCAGAGGTCTTAGACTTTTGTCATATAATGAAAAAAACATCACCTCCAACATAGAAAAGACATTGAAGCAGGATAAAAATTAAGTCTTGAACTTAAGGTTTGTAAAGGAAAATTAACACTTCCAAGACTTTAAAAGCAAATCATATTTTAAGCTATATATACATTCTTAAAAGGAAGCCAACATCTCCAAAACTTGACAAGCTTCAGCATGAACTTCAATGAAAACTTAAACTTAAGTCTTATAAAAAAAGGCCTAACATAGAAAACTTTAAAATTTATAAATGTAACGTAAACTTTAGTCACTTAGAACCATAAATTTCAGAGCTTAGCAGACACGAACTTTAACTTCTGATTAAGTCTTAGACTTATGTCACTCAAACTTTAGTCACTTAGAGCCATATATTTCAGAGCTTAGCAGACACGAACTTAAACATCTAATTAAGTCTTGGACTTATGTCACTTAAATGAAAACGCAACAACACCCGTTACACTACTAGACAATCTTTAACATCGAATTCAAGTGCAGTCGTCAAATAATGTCATGTCATTGACAAGCAAAAGCAAATTTATGATACAAGATTTATATATATATATATATATATATATATATATATATATATATATATATATATATATATATATATATATATATATATATATATATATATATATATATATATATATATATATATATATATATATATATACATATATATATATATACATATA
>JAXCGZ010006648.1:10000-15000 GCA_037179515.1 Halocaridina rubra
CCAGCCGAGAATGGGTGAGTGAATGCGTGGATGGAAGCGAGAGCGATAGGGGTGGAGTAGGACAAGTGCGGATGACCACCTTTGAGTTATATAGAGAGGGTACTTGTGGGTGGAATCATGAGGAGCTCGTAAAGAAGCAGGATGGGGATTGGGTCTGAGAGGGCCCTTCCCGTGCGTCACAAGTGTCTTACTGCAAGCCATATGCAAATGATGAAGACGTCTTTCTTGATATGCGTATAGTTTTAATGGGAAGTGATGTAGACGTTGTAATATATATTAAGGGATATGTCTATGTAAATGCTTCGAAAGTCAACATAGTAAAGTTCCACCTGCCCAGGTATGGCCGAGGTGCTATTTTTTATTTATTTACTTTTTTGTCCCTTACTCCTCAAGATAGTTGTTCGATTTTCTAAATCCCAAGAGAGATATTAACTGAAAAAGGACAGGAATATATGATTGATCTTTTATTTTCTTGCTGAAGTACTTACATTAATTGTTCAAAATACTACTCCAAATAAATAAATAGATGACCAAATGATAAGGCATAGTACAAAGAGGCATGAAGTTTAGGTAGGTGATTGATAAAATAAAACTTAGAAATTTAAGCCATGATAAAGTTTGCCACTAACATTCCATCTTGGTCATAAAAAAGGAGTGTGAGCTCACAAGAAAAGTCAAAAAGAATGTCATGCAGCCGTTTCCTGTATATGAAAAGGACAAGGTCGATCCAGAAACCAAAGAGACAGAAGAGGAAACTGCGCACGCACACAAATCTCCCAGCAAAAGCTAGCCATCTCAAGTACAGAAGATAAATAATGAGCTGTATTTTGGATAGAAAAGGAAAGAGAGAGTAAAAAAAGTGGGTAACTAAATACCTATCTGATTGTAAGTAAAGGTAAAAAGAAAGTAATGTATAACTTCCCCCCTGTCTGCTGAGGTATTCTCTTGAGTAATCACTTGAAAAAGAAAAGTTAATTTGAGTTCATAAAAATATATGTTTTTTTTTATTGTACCATTCCTTGAGAGATCTTTAAAACTTATGCAAAGTAATTTTTTTTTAATGTTGCAAATGAAATATTATTTTTTTTAAATTTTATTACTGCATGCAGTTACTTTTTTTTCTAGTTTTTGATGTTGAGAGGTGGATATAGCCTTCATACATAATTGTAAAATTCTGAAGATAATTGATGTTAAGTATTGTTCATATTCGTGATATTTATGGGTACTCTTGTGCTAATTTAGATACTTTGAGCTTTTCAGAGCGGATGTGTTGGGAAAATATTTTTTTAGGGTTATATGGTGGGTCGTCCTGCATTCCACAAGGACACCCAGTAACCCTCCCTCTTTTACTCCTCCTTCTTTCACCCTTCTCTCCCCCGTCCGGGGTACTCTCACCTCCTGGTAACAGTCTTTGTTTTATTACCCCCCCTCTCTCTCTCTCTCTCTCTCTCTCTCTCTCTCTCTCTCTCTCTCTCTCTCTCTCTCTCTCTCTCTCTCTCTCTCTCTCTCTCTCTCTCTCTCTCTCTCTCTCTCTCTAGCATCTTTTGCCCCTTCCGTACTGAAGGATGTTATTTCTTTATGCTGACAGAGTATTTTAATTGTATATTTATTTTTTGTATTGCTTTTGCAACTTGCTAGATGATAAATTTATCCTAGCTTTATTATACTTGATTAGTTTTTGCATGCTAATATTGTATAGATAATGAAGAAATTGAATTGAATAGTAATAACATTTTTCTGCCACATATGGCAACTATCTGGAAAAATATATGAGCACCCACTGACAAATTGAGCGACAAGAAGGTTGGTTGCTATCCTACTATATATATTACGATAGCAGGAAATCAGAATGGCAAAAGAAACTGACAAAAAGAAATTGATTTAAAATGAGCTTTATCATGAAATATAAGTACAAAACTTTGTTTTTGCCTCAAAATGCCAGTATCACTTGTATTCTCACTGTTCTTCATAATTAAGTATTATTATTTCATTTTTTACTATTATCATGATTATTATTATTGTTCTTATTATTACGTTGGCAATTGATGTTGCTATCACTCTATGGCCCTTCTTGCTAATTATTATATCCGTAATACTATCAGTAGTAACAAAATTATTTGAATTTTTATTTTTTTTATTTCATGCCCTGATTTCACTGTAGTCACAGTTAACAAGAGCATTTCTTAAGTGGCTCTTCTCAGTATTTCATGATTTTTTATTTTATACATATAACATATTAATGTCATGCAGAGATAATCTAATAGTTACGCAGCTACTTCCTAATTATCTTGAAAACCTATCTGAACATTGTGGACGTATTTACAACTACCATCCTATTTCCAGGCAGCCCCGATCTGCAATTTTCGCGTACCAGTCCCTTTTACCCATTTGGAGAGATTGCAAGCACCTGCAAATGCAAGGGATGTGCAGTATCCCCTTTGAGTGCTTACATATGGCCATTATTTGTGCCCAGAGGTGATATCTAGTCTTTTCTGCATTTACAATAGCATATTAGGCCCTGTTTTCCGGCCCTAGAGTCTACTCCTGGCTATTCTAATTGCAGAATTTGAGCTTGAGAGGGAGATCCACCTTCGGGGGATAGGTGTCGTGAGAGGAAAAATGGTGTCAAGACCACCTCAAAAGCCGAAAAACACAGGGGAGGAGGCACTCAAACTAGATATATCTGCACTCTTCCAATGTCCGATCCCCCCCCCCCCGACGAAGAATTAAGGGTCATACGATGTTACAGCCCGGACCTATCTCACAGCGTAGAGGCGAGGGGATGACGGAACAAGGCGTGGGGCCGTCCCAGTACCTAGCAATATCCTCCCAAAAAAGGGCCTCCATATGGGGACAGAGGGAATGTTGAGAAATTAATTAAAAGAGGAACATGAAAAAATTCATAATAAAATAAAAGATTTTCAAGAAAAACATAGACATTTCACATACACTGATAATTCCCTACAGTAAACTTGTTCTTTTTCAGCTACCAAGCCTGATTTTTTTTTTATAGATTATAAGATTTAAGTCAATAAAGCCTCAATGCCTCCCCAAGAAATAGTATATAAATCTAAGAGAAAACTAGTTACCCTAAGTTTAATATAGTAAGTGTCATTGACTCAATTAAGAGCATTATCAGATAATTGTCATTCATAAATAGTGCTTGTATTTTGATTTAGTACTATGATAATCGTTCTTTCATTAATGAACATTTTCAGATATTTGTCACTTGCAAACTGTATATTATATTAATTGGGTATTATAAGTTTTTTAATTATTTTCTCTTTACTCTTAAAATGTATTATTGAATAGTTGTTTTTAGATATAAATGTTTAATTTATCTTTACTGAAATAACTAATAGTCATTTTGTCACCCATTAATAGCTATGTAATATAATTATGAATACTTAATTTAGATAATTTTTATTTTTTTTATTCATTAATTGGAATGCTTGTTGTGAAAACATATTTTTCTTTTGTTTGTCTTATTTAGAAAATCACATATTCAATATATATTGAGTGTGCCCTTGACAATGAAATCTTTTTCAGGAAACTTTTGTATGTATTAAGGAGCATTGGGGAAATATTGATATGTAATACATTTAGATAATTATGTGAAAATATGATATGTAATAATTCTAGATAATTATGTGAAATTTTGATATATAATAAATTTATACAATTAGATGAAATTTTGATATGTAATACATTTAGATAATTAAGTGAAATTTTGATATGTAATACATTTAGATAATTATGTGAAATTTTGATATGTTATACATATAGATAATTATGTGAAATTTTGGTATGTAATACATTTAGATAATCATGTGAAAATTTTATATGTAATACATTTAGGTAATTATGTGAAATTATGAAATGTAATACATTTAGATAATTATGTGAAATTTTAATATGTAATACATTTAGATAATTATGTGAAAGTTTGATATGTAATACATTTAGATAATTATGTGAAATTTTTATATTTAATACAGAGTCTGGCACAAGGCTCTGATGGCCAAACTCCCTGCCTATGGTTTTACCCCTTCTTTCTGTTCTCTGATTTGCAGTTTTCTTACTGACCGTTTTATATCTGTAGTTGTTGATGGCGCAACATTTAGTCCTTATTCTGTTACTATTGGTGTTCCACAGGGCTCCGTTCTTTCACCAACTGTATTCCTTCTCTTCATCAATAATCTTCTACAATCCCCATCTTCCTCTCTTCTTCATGCTTTTGGTTACTCGTAACCAATCTCGCATCACTCTTTCTTCTACTCTTAACTCCGATTTGCAGAGAGTATCTGAGTGGGGCACTCAAAATTTAAATAAATTCAATATCTCCAAAACACAGTTTCTGGCTATCTCATAATCATCTTCTCCTCCTGATAACTCTATTGTCTTCGAAACTAATGAAATTTACACTCTTAACTCTATCAACGTATTAGGAATCCATATAGTCTCTAACTTGTCTTGGAGGAATCACATAATACAAATTTCTAAATCTTCATCCAAAAAATTGGGAGTTTTGTTTCGTTTTCGTCATTACTTTTCCTCTTTACAGTTACTTAAAATTTACAAAGGTCTTATCCATCCCTGCTTAGAATACTGTTCACACATCTGGGGTGCTTTTTCCTTTACTTATCTTCTTGATAGGGTTGAATTTAAGGCACTCAGACTCATTAATGATCCTTCTCTTACTTCTAACCTGAATTCTCCCTCTCTTCGCAGTAAGGTATCTTCTCTTTCGCTTTTCTATCACTACTACTTCCATCGCTGCTCTGGTGAGTTGGCGAGTTGCATCCCTCCTTTACTGCCGAGGCCGCGTAACACTCGCCAAGCGGCCTCATCTCACAGGTACAGTGTGGAGATTTGTAGCTCGCGAATTGGTCGGTGCAGTGACTGCTTCTTCCCATCTACCTCCAGACTCTGAACCCTCTTCAACCTTCTGTCTTTCCTAATTCTTATGACCTTTCATCCTTCAAAAAGCAGATCTATCA
>JAXCGZ010006648.1:25000-27500 GCA_037179515.1 Halocaridina rubra
ATAACTTTTAATTAACTGTAAAGAGGAAAAGTAATGACGAAAACGAAACAAAACCCCCATTTCTTTTGGATGAAGATTTAGAAGTTTTCATTATCTGATTCTTCCAAGACAAGTTAGAGACTATATGGATTCCTAATATGTTAATAGAATTAAGAGTGTAAATTTCGTTAGTTTCGAAGACAATAGGGTTATCAAGAGGAGAAGAAGATAAAGAGCTAGCTAAAAACTACGTCTTGGAGGCACTGCATTTAACTAATTTTTGAGTGCCCCACTCAGATACTCTCTGCAAATCGGAGTTGAGAGTAGAAGAAAGAGTGATACGAGACTGATTACGAGTAGCATATGAATGTTGTGAAGAAAAGGCAGAGGAAAAGTGAAGGGTAGAATCATCAGCAAAGGCATAAAGAAGAGAGGAAGATGGGATTGTTGAAGATCATTGATGAAGAGAAGGAACAGAGTAGGTGAGAGAACAGAGCCCTGTGGAACACCACTGGTAACAGAGAAAGGGAGAGATGTCGAGCCATCAACAACTACAGATATAAAACGGTCAGTAAGAAAACTGGAAATCAGTGAACAGAAAGAAGGGGTAATGCCATGGGCAGGGAGTGTAGCCAACAGAGCCTCGGGCCAGACTCTGTCAAAAGCTTTAGAGATATCAAGGGCGACGACAAAGGAATCCCCATAGTTCCTCAGAGAAGATGACCATACATGAGTAAGATAGGACAGGAGATCACCAGTGGATCTTGCCTTGCGGAAGCTGTACTGGTGATCGGAGATAAGTGAGTTAGATTCAAGGCGTTTCAAGAAGTGAGCATTGAGCAAGGTTTCGAAAACTTTAGCAATAGAGGCGGTTAGGGCAATAGGTCGGTAGTTTGAAGGAATAGAGCAGTCACCCTTCTTAGGAACAGGTTGAACTACAGCATGCTTCCAAGATGAAGGATAGATCATGGTTGACTGAATGAGGCGAAAAAGATGGCAAAGCACGCACACACACACACACACACACACACACACACACACACACACACACACACACACACACACACACACACACACACACACACACATATATATATATATATATATATATATATATATATATATATATATATATATATATATATATATATATACATATATATAACGCCATTTTGAAAGGCAAGTGTAATATATACTTGGGATATTTATAACTCATTGACATTCACAAAACTCATTGGGAAAAAGTCATTGGGGATTTGGAACTCTGTCCTTCATACACAGTGTTTCGATAAGAAATAAATAAAATAGATTAATAATAAACCAAATGCTGAAAAGAGTACACTGGATACATTGTAAATTCATAGTTACATCTTGAACCTTCATGGGTAATTTCTAAATATACAGAAGCAAATGAATAAGTCAATATGAATAAAAGATAGACATTGGATAATGCAATACAGATTCATACGTCACGGCTTCCTCAAATGCCTTCGAAGGAAAGTTTCTGAGATAGGGTAAATTGAAAAATGCTCTCATAACAATATTTCCTACGTGTTCCCCTGCGTGTCGTAAAAGTCGATTTAATGGGGCGGAACGAGGGACTGTGAATCCCCTCCTCTGTATTTACTTCCCACAAAATGGAAAATATGGCTTTGGTATATGAAACTCAATACCGAAAAATACATCAGCGATGCATACATTACAGAGGAATGCACAAAGGGGGTCGCTCTTCTTTCACATCCAAGGGGAACTTCTAGGAGCGGGAAAATAGATATTTCGACCTACATGGGTCATTTTTTAATAAAAATATAAAGTCAATACCAAAATAATGCCTACAATTTCATACACAGCAGTTTTATATGTCACAGTTTCATCCACTCCCCTTGAGGGGGGTAAGCTGTAGGGGAACAAGAATATCGAAGCTTCAACCTTCATAGGTAATTCTGGAATAATGAAAAAAAAATAAAATTCCTTATAGCGAGGGGAAGAATTTAAGAAGTGAAATATTTTCGAAAAACTTTATAAATTGAAATTTTTTCGGCCGGGCAGAGACTCTCCAACAATGCCCCCTGTGTTACGCACGTTTTTCTCTTGCTTAATCTATTCACTTACTCTTTATTTTTCTTCCTGTTTTTCGCAAAAGGGGGAACTAGAGAGGCTATCAATCGCTAGGGAGTATAAATTTTAATATATATATATATATATATATATATATATATATATATATATATATATATATATATATATATATATATATATATATATATATATATATATATATATATATATATATATATATATATATATATATATATATATATATATATATATATATATATATATATATATATATATATATATATATATATATATATATAAATATATATATATATATATATATATATATATATATATATATATATATATATATATATATATATATATATATATATATATATATATATATATATATATATATATATATATATATATATATATATATATATATATATGTATATAT
>JAXCGZ010006649.1:12500-15000 GCA_037179515.1 Halocaridina rubra
AACATGAATAATTTTATATATATATATATATATATATATATATATATATATATATATATATATATATATATATATATATATATATATATATATATATATATCATATATATATATATATATATATATATAGTATATATATATATATATATATATATATATATATATATATATATATATATATATATATATATATATATATATATATATATATATATATATATATATATGAATATATATATATATATATATATATATATATATATATATATATATATATATATATATATATATATATATATATATATATATATATATATATTAATATATATATATATATATATATATATATATATATATATATATATATATATATATATATATATATATATATATATATATATATATATATATATATATATATATATATATATTACCCCCTAAGGGAGGGGTTTTAAGAATGCTTCCTCTGTGTTCCCCTGCGTGTTGTAAAGGTCGATCAGAAGGGATGGAGCTGGGGAACTCTATTTTACTTCATTCGAGTTGCCAAGGATTTCGGGGTATTCTGGCAGGAGTGATCCTACCAGAACCCTAGTAATTGGGTCTCTGAATGTGCGTGGTTGCAGTGTAAATGAAAGAAGAGGGAGGTGATAGGAAGAATGTTTGTGGAGAGAGAGATAGATGTACTTGCATTGAGCGAAACTAAGATAAAATGGAATGTTGAGGTTTCATTAGGGAGAGTGTTAGTTAGGGTGTCTGGAGTTGAGAGGGGAAGAGGAAGTGAAGGAGTGGTACTGTTATTAAGTGAAGAGATGAATAAATGTGTGATAAAATTAAAGGAAGTATTTTCTCGAATAATAGTGGCTAAAATGAGGCAGGGATGCGAGGCTGGGCATTTGTGAGTGCATATGGCCCTGGAAGTGAAAGAAGCGAGGAAGAAAGATAAGAAATTTTGATGGAATTGTTGAGTGTGTGGAAGACTTGGGAATATATGTGAATATGGTGTTGATGGGAGATTTGAATGCTAGAGTAGGGATTGAGCCAGTGGATGGTGTAATTGGGAAGTATGGAGTGCCTGGTAGAAATGAGAGTGGAGAGAAAATGATAGAAATGTGTATTGAAAGAGAGAGATGTTGATTTCTAATACTGTATTTAAAAAGAAGGATGTGCACAAATATACATGGGTCAGAGTGGATAATGGAAGAATAGTTGACAGAGCATTAATGGGTTATGTTTTGGTGAATAGGAGGGTGACTACAAGAGTGTGGGATGTGAATGTACTGAGAGGAACTAGTAGTGGAATATCTCATCTTTATTTAGTGAAAAGAGAGTGAGAGTGGGCGAAAAGTGGAGAAAGAGGAGACGAGAGGTGCTAAAAGTGAATGAATTGTATAAGAAAGAGAAAGACTGTGAGTATAAGGCTAGTGTGAGAAATGTGTGGAATGTAGAGAAAGAGAAAGTGGAGGAAGGAATGGAAGAAGTATGGGGCTGTTTTAAGGAGGAAGTTATGAATTGTGTCGAGGCAGTGTGCAGAAGGAGACTAACCGGTGGAAGTAAAAGGAAAGGTATTGAATGGGGGAATGAGCAGGTGATTGCAGTAGTGGCTAAAAAGAAGCGGGCTTATGAGGTATGGCTGCAGATAGGTAATATAGAGACATATGAAAGATATTGTACAGAGAGGAGGTTAGCAAAGTACGTGGTGAGGGAGGCAAAGAGAGATACGAATGTAAGGTGGGGCTGATGCTTATCTGAGAATATTGAAAGGGAAAAAAGGATGTTTTGGAAGAAAGTGAAAAAAGTGAAGAAATTTGAATGTGGTAGGGAGATGGTGAAAGGAGCAGATGGACAATTGCTATTGGATGAAATAAAGGTGAGAGAGAGATGGGCTGAATATTTCAAGAACCTGCCGAAGGAGGAAGAGGATAGAGAGGCAGAGATTGTGGCAGTGGAAAACAAACGGAGTATGCCAATGTTAGGAGATGAGACTGATAGAGATATAACAAAAGAGGAGGTACGTTTGGCATTGAGTGTAACGAAAGCAGGTAAAGCACCAGGGATAGATTGGTGTCATGCTGAATGCTTGTCAAAAGGTGGGACGGCATTAGTAGAATAGATGGTTAGGTTGTTGAATGTATGTTTTAGGAAAGGGAGGGTCCCAGTTGAATGGAGGAGTGCATGTGTAGTTCTGCTTTATAAAGGGATGGGAGATAAGTATGAGTGTAGTAGTTTTATAGGAATTAGTTTGTTGAGTGTAGTTGGTAAGATATATGGAAGAGTGTTAATCGAGAGAATTAGGAAAAGTTCTGAGAGATTGACTGGGTAAGAACAGTGTGGGTTCAGGAGAGGAAGAGGATGTGTGAATCAGATGTTTCGCTAAGACAGGTGTGTGAGAAATTCTTGGAGAAAGGTAGGGACACTTTTTTGGCCTTTATGGATTTAGAGAATAATAATAATAATAATAATAATAAACTTTATTTCCATTTCATTACAATGGGTATTCGTC
>JAXCGZ010006649.1:22500-27500 GCA_037179515.1 Halocaridina rubra
GTGTGATGTATTTGAAGAATCAGTACTGAAGGTATTGGTAAAATTGTAAGCCACAACATAGCAGCCTCTTTCACCTCTGAACTCAACAGTAGCGAATGTATATGAAGATAATATTAGATCCTATATAAACAGGACAATGAATGTTGAAGAGAGTATTATTTGCATGATTTATCTCGGCATAAATTAGTGGAGATAACTAAACACTTAAGAGCTTAGCTTTGCGAACAATTCCAGGCCTCTTATTTTGTTGCAGATATTCTGACCGATCAAACAGTATTTTTCAATATCAATATAAGCGTATCTTAAAAGTATCGAGAACTCATCCAGAGAGGGATGTTCTAGAGGGTCTTCAGACATGGCCCTGCCAAGCAAAGTCATGATGATGAGATTTGCAGTAGAAAAACATAGCACTAAGATGGCAGCCAAAGTAAATCCTAGAGAATAAGCATCACCTGCTGGGCTCAGTTGTTCTCCTTTTTTGAATTCAGGCGCCATCCAGTAACCACTTTCCAATGTCAAGGAATGGTCTCTATCCAATGCTCTTTCGCCCATTTTACTGCTCAAATCATAATCGATGTGATTTACCTCTCCTGTCCCTAAGTCTACCAAAAAATTGTCTGGTTTAATATCGTTATGCGATATTACCATGACGTGTATTTCTTTGACTCGTTGCAAAGCTTTAGACATTGTATCTAAGAGTACATCTTGATTTTTATGCATATGTATATATTGAAGCATGTTGATATCCCCTGCGGATTCGCACACAAACGCTGAATCAGTCACAGCAAATAATCTTGGTGCTCCTCCTGCACCGTTCAAGTATTTCATGATCTGCATTTCTTTAAGATTGACTTTATCGCCATAAAACACTTTTAGAATACTCATTTTCCCATCAAAGACAACTTTACTTATTCTTGCATTGCCGCCGTATTCTAAAGGATTCAGGAAAAAAAGGCGTAACGGAACTTATCCGTGTTTAGAAATTTTATTTTGAGATTGTTAAAATCGCATTCATTTCCATGTGAAAAATTATTTTCATTTTTCTTCTTTTTCTCTTCAGTCTGTAAAACACTCCCACCAGGGATGACTGTAGATAGTGCGTCTTCACCAGAAGACTCAATGTTAATAGTTATAACATCAAAATGACATGTTTGCTCTTTCCATGAAACAATAGGGCTTTGGATCAAAGTGTGTGTTTGCACTGAAATATTTTGGTATTCTGCAGAGAGGAAATGTACATTCTCACTCTGAAAATCCTCGCTAGATAGAGAATCCGTCGAGGGTGAAAAGAAAACAATCTACCAGGCCCCCACGGAATATTTTCTGCCAGTTGCCATGGTAACCGTTTTGCATACTGTTTATTGAACGTTTTTCTTTGATTTAGCAGAGCAAACTTTTATAAAAATGCCTACTTAACGATAGTATTGAGACTGTAAAAGGCCTGTCACAAACACAGACAAATAAGCTTACAAATGCACAGTTAAAAGAGGCACTAGCAACTGCATTAGGTGACTATAAAGCTGAACCTTCAAATGCAACATTGTTGCAAGAAATAAGGAATTTGAAGAAGGATATAGAAGAGATTAAATCTGTCAAGGATAAAGTTACTGAATTATCGTCAAAATTAGATCAAGCTTTTTCCATAATAAATCAACAACAGATGTTTATGGAGTCTTTGGATGCCAGAGACAGAAAAAAAAAAGATTATTATTACTGGAGTCCCAGAGGAAGACGACGAATTAGGAGACAGTGATCAAGCAAAGGTGGAAAATATTCTTGAAGCAGTAGGCTATGATGAACAGTGTGATACCTCCGAGTGGGAAATGAGACTTGGCCGAGAAAATTATAGAAAAAGAAGAGGCCAATACTTTTAGTTGTAGATGACCAGAAGAGGAGAAAATCCATTTTGATAATGCAAAAAAGCTGAAGGATAAACAGGCTCCTTTTTCATATATATATATATATATATATATATATATATATATATATATATATATATATATATATGAAAAAAGATATACATCCTGCTGTAAGAAGAGAGCTTGCTCGACTACGGAAGAGGGAGAAAGTAGAAAAGGAGAGATCAGAAAATCAAGGTGTTGATATCCATTACGACAATCAGCGTCGTATATTATTACGTGATGGTGAAATTATTGACAGGTATGCTCCTTCGTATTTTTAAGATGTGCACAAAATAGTGTATTTCCCAGTGAGCTCAATATGTGTTGTTAGAAAATTGCAGGTGTCAAGGACAAATTGAACAATTCTGATATTTTATCATTTATTCTCGTGTTTCATATCATGTGGCTTTTGAAAATAAAAACTATTGCTCGTATTAGTGTACCAGGATTTTACACTTATCATAACCCCTCTAAGTACTGTGGTAATAGGGGAGGCGTTGCAATGCTTGTAAAATGCTCGCTTTCAAAATATATCATAAATGTAAATGTAAATGTTGAAGGTTAAATTTTGCTAGAATTGTCGTGTTTTCCATGCTTTGTATTTGGTGGGGTATATATACCACCGAATGACTCTCCTTATTTTCAGCCAGCTTGTTTTGGTAACCTAAGCGCAGTTGTGAATGAACACAATAAGGTTGTACTAATGGGTGATTTGAATTCGCGTGTAGGCATACCTATTCTTTATGATGAAAGTTTCAATTCATACAAATATGAAGGGGTAATAGATACAAATGTGAATGAAAATGTGAGACAATTGCTGAACCTTTGCCGTGGCAGCACAATGGTGATAGGTAATCACCTAGTATATAAGGGTAAAAGGTTAGCAGGAGGTTTATCCTTTAACAGAGGATCAAATTGAATATCTGAGATTGATGTATGTGTCTTAAAAGAAAATGCACTGAAATATGTAAAATATGTTGAAATAAATTAGAATATTGTAGGATCTGACCACGCCCCACTGATGGTTCAACTTGATCTTAATGATATTCAGGAAACAGTGCCATCCTTGCTGATGGAGAGGGCTTTAAATTTAGGTAGTTCTTGCTATAATGTTCAATATATTGAAAACCTTTACACAACCCGGGGTCCTTCCTATAAGAATGTAGACTTGGATAGATTCAAATTAGTCATGAATGAAACTCAGCCCCCAGAATTATTAGAGATTCATAATGAGAACATTTTTAACATTTTAGAGATAGGTAAAAAGATTATCAATAATGTAGCAAGACTCTGCAGAGTTTTTCAATTTGGGGAGTTAGAGTTTAATGGATGGGATCAAGACCACCCTCGATGGAGGAGAATATTTGAAAAAAATGACCCAAAAATTATATTGAAATCTATTAACTGGAATGGCAATGTGGTGGAGCCCAATGATGTGCAACCTGAAGATGTCAATTTCAAATTGCATTTCGAAAACTTGTTTAACCCTCCGACAGTTAATCCTAATCATATCATTGATGTGTCTTGCTCACCTAATATTCCTATATTGGATGATCCCTTTACTGCTCAAGAGTTAGACATGGCAGTGCAAAGTATAAAAAAAGATAAGAGTTATATTGGAATGTGTCCTGGTTTATTTACGATGTTACCACAGACATAGTTATCCTTTTTCCTCACAATTTTTAATTTCCTTTTCTTAAATGCCCTTTATCCATTTGCTTGGTGCCACAATAAATTGATCACTCTATTTAAATCTGGGGATAGAAGAGATTGCGGAAACTATCGGGGCATAATTATAATGAACACCTTGGCAAAAATCTATGATATGCTTTTGATGAAACGGTTACGTTTATGGTTTAATATAGATAAGTGTCAGGCCGGAGCTCAGAAGGGTAGAGGGTATATAGAGCAGATTTTGGCTTTAAGGTTACTGATGGATTATGCTGCTTGCAAGAAGCAAAAATTGTATATAGTTTTTGTGGATTTTAGTGAGGCGTACGACAGGGTACCAAAACATGAATTAATCGAGTGTCTCAAGCCTGTGGGATGTGGAAGGGTTATGTTGTCAGTTATCCAAAATAGATATTCATGTACAAAAAGTGTGTTAAAATCTGCTATAATAATATCTATAGGTATACGCCAAGGAGCTCCTACGAGCTGCATTTTGTTTGTCATTTATATGGATAAAATGGTGAGTATGATTAAAGAAAGAGTGGGAATTGATGTTTTTTTGGGGGAAATTTACATACTCTTTTAACGATGGATGACACGGTAATTGTAAGTACATCTCGTGAAAAATGTATATCAAAACATTAGGCTCTATTAGATTATTGTAATGCTTATGGTATGGTGATTAATGAAAAGAAGACAAAGTATTTTGTTGTTAATGGAAAAGACAGAGATAAAGAATCAATAGTGATAAACAACATAAAAATAGATTATTGTAAAAAGTATCTGTACTTAGGTGCATGGTTCGCTGATGATGCAAAAATGCACTCAATACTTAAACAGCATGAAATCGATGGTACAGCAAATGTAAATAAGTTTAGTATATTCTGCATAAATAACATGAGTATGCCCTATGCATATAAGGTTGAAGTTTTTAAAGCTTCTTTGAGTTTTTCACTTTTGCATGGCTCTGAGAGTTGGTTCACAAGAATTTAGTTTGCATGAAAAAGCTTAATAACAAGGCAGTAAAGTGTTTATTGGGAGTAAGAAACAACACTCCAATATCCTTATGTTTAATAGACAGTGGTTTGGAAACTTTAGTACATGAAGTTATTGAAAGAAGAAGAGGATTTTTAACCCCCCCCCAAAAAAAATGCAACAGGCTAACAATGAAGAACCTTTCTATGTGGTATTTGATATCTGCAGACGGGAAAACACACCTGGTTATCAATTCTTAAATTCATATATTACAAATAATGTGGAAGCTTCTTACATATAGACAAATTTTAAATAGTCAGCTGACAGTACATAAAGTGTATCGTAGCAAAGAGTTTGTACCAGATTATTTGCGAGTTGCATTCATAAGGTTAAGAGTAATGTCTCATGAGTTGCGCGTAGAGACTGGAAGATGGAGCAGAGCACCAAGAGAGT
>JAXCGZ010006650.1:0-22500 GCA_037179515.1 Halocaridina rubra
GATTTGTTTTATCAATCTGACCCCATTCTGCAAAATTCTAGCTTTTCTTTGTAAACCATGTAGGTCACCACAATATCTATAGGCATTTTCCTGTCATCTTTGTTTCTCCCATATCCCTACATTACAGGGCAAGCAAGTGGTTTTCTCAAGGATATCATTTGAATAAATGTATATTAGGAGGGGGAACATGTGGTCCTGTACCTAGGCAGAGTACCTAATTGGTTTGTGCTACCGCAGACCTTCCAGTATCCTTCATCTTGATGTCATTATAACCAACATGCTGAATCATTTTTTTGACACTAGCTTGTGAAACCAGAGTCTTGCATTAGAGAGAGACTTTTCTTTAGCGTCATTTCATCTGCCATTATGACTCTTAAGGTATTAAACTTGAAATATCTCTTTTTTTTTATTTTTCTTAATTTTTTTTTCTCCCCCATCCTTAATATATGTACTTGTTGCTCAGTATGGGTACTGTGGCCTTTCTATCTAAGTGATATTTTTATGACAGTCCTATCCCAACACCCAATTCTGTGGCCTCCAAATTCCATGTATGCAAGTTAGGTAATTATTTTAGCAGTGGCTTGATGCTTTCAGTAAGGCCTGGACAGTATCCAATTTGTTTTCCTTATGAGCACATCAATTTCTCAGGTTCATAATATGGCTTTTCATGTTTGTAGGAATTGAAAATGTGACCTTTATCTTGTACTATAATGGGTATATTTTGTAATACCTCTCCAAAAATGGACGTTTTTATCTGAACGAATCATATTGTTTTCTTATTTTCTCAAGTACATTTATTATAAAATATTTTTCATTGCCTTCTTCCAAAGTGGCCGCAGCAGAAGGAAGATTTTTATATGCTAATGCAAACTGTATATAGTAAACAAGACAATGTTTAATTCCAAAACCACCCTGCATTGTATGCCCATTTTATTCTTGTACCATTTTTAGGTAATTTTTACGTTTACTGAGGTTTCCACTTTTACAATTATATTATGGTCATCACTTAAATGAAGCAGGTTATCTGTGTCTGCATATATAGTTTCCTTCTAGATCACTCCTGCTTGTTGCGGGTACCTTTAACAAGATGTATAACATTATATTCTCAATCCATAAGCTAGATGATTAATGTATTTCGAAAATTAATTGTAGTGGAAACTATCCAATGAGAGAGTGTGTTGTGTGTTAGACCATAAGATTATAGAAAATTAGTACAGTATTTTATTGTTTAACATTCATATAAATCTTTTTGAAATGCAATGTAATTTTGTAAATTCGTTCCATGTGCAGCTATGTTATTTTTAGTGATACGTTTTTTGCGATATTGTGATTACAGTGAAGTCTACACCATTTCATGCACCAGAACTTGAATTTAGATTTTTTTTTTTTTAGTGTAGCAGTGAGTCAAGGTTCACGTAGGTATCCTGTAGAGATAGGTTTCAATCTCTTCAGTTTTTATTCTTTGCCACATAACAGCTAATGATGTGCAAGGCATGAAGTTAACCCTGCTACGAACACTACATTAATCTTTATGAAATTATAATTGAAATCTAGCCATTACAATATTTTTAAGGAAGTACCCATTCTAATCTTGAGTCTCAATTACAGATCTAAATGGATGACATACTTGCCAGTCTCGCCTACATTTGATGGATTTAGAAGAAGAAAGCATAGAGGTTCTGTTTGAAGAATATGGCTTAAACTACTGGACTTGCTAATCAGTTTAGAAACAAATCACACTGCTAAGCATTTCCCTTTTTGTGATTGAGAGATTGGTTGCTCTTCATACAATATTTTGTACAACAGTATGGAGAGCACACCAATTATTATATGTAAATATATATATATATATATATATATATATATATATATATATATATATATATATATATATATATATATATATATATATATATATATATATATATATATATATATATATATATATATATATATATATATATATATATATATATATATATATATATATATATATATATATATATATATATATATATATATATATATATATCGAGTCTTGGTTGACATATTAGAGTAATGTATTTTTATGAATATTTGCTCTTCATATTGTTAGTTCTTAATATTACTTGCATGTGCATTGTTTTGTGCTAATTTTAATTTCTCTTGTATATGTATGTATACTAAGAGAATAAAAGTTTTATTATTCTGTATGTGATGTAATACTGTGTTTAAAAAAATTAGGTGCACAGGTATACGTTGGTCAGAGTGGATGGTGGTAGAAGCGAGAGTGGTGACTTCTCTCACCATTCTCTGATTGAAGGACGCTACCTTGGATGAAAGATGAGGGAAATGATAGAGAGGGATGAAGTGAAGTGCTGAGATTGGAAATGAATGAGAAAGAGAGAAAATATAAGTACCAGGCATATATGAAGAAAGCTTGGAAGTCGTAATGTGGGATGAGACGAATGGGTAAGAGCAAAAGGAAAGGTTGCGAATGACTGAAATGAAGAGAAGAGTCCAGCACTGGTAGAAAAGACGTGCGCATATGAGGTATAATTGGAAAGATGAACTGAGATGTATGAGAGGTGGGAAAGTAAGGAATTAGAAAATGGCATGGTGTGAGAGGAAAAGAGCAGAGAGAGTATATGAGGTGCTGTAGATGATGCCTATTAAATTTTGAAGAGTGTACAAGCGTCAGTAAAGATGGGTTATGTATATAAAGTTGATAGTGGAGGATGACGGAAACGGTGATTGCGATTTTGGGAGATGCTAGGAGCATATCAGTAATAGGTGAGGAAAATGCTACAACAGTTAATTAAGAGAGAGGAGTACAAGTAGCACTGAAAGTACTGACAGGTGGTAAAGCACCAGTAGTTTTAGATAAGTGTCATGTGCAGAAGCAGTAGTAGAATGGATAGTGAGGTTGTGAAATGTATGTAACTGTTTAGTGAGGGTTCCAGACATATTGACGAGTCATGTGTAATCCCTCTGCTCTACAGGAATTGGTTTATTGACTGTAGTGGCTAAGGGTGTACGGATGAGAATTAGAAACTGAAAGTGATTGGAGGGAAAAAATGTGATAAGGTGTGTTTTGGGTATTCATTGACTTGGAGAATGCACATGATAAGCTTGATAGAAAATTATAATGTAGTGTGTTGGTAATGTATGAAATAAAAAGTTGTTTAAAGTAGTCAAGAGGTTTTTCCTGAGCAGAGTGTGTGTGAAAGATGATATTGTAAGGGTAATGAAATGTCTAGAAGTATGGTAGGTGTTGTCAAGAGTGGATAGAGTGAAAACCGAGATGGAGCAGAGAACAGGCCGTGGAAGAAAGCTGTTTGATAAGCTAGACCCAGGAGGTGGTTCAGTGGTTTGACCATATTGGTTGACTGGCAAAGTGCATATTGAGAGCAGAGAAGCTGAGCAGAAGACAAGAATGAGGATTTCTGGGGTTGAAAGAACATTGGGTGTCCATGGTTGCGCAAGAGGTGGAAGGATGGTTGGAGAGAGAATACAGGGTAAAGTGCAGACATATAGCAGATAGTAAAGTGATGAAGAGATTGGCAAATGAAAAAAAGAAAAGTAGTATTGAACAGAACAAAGAAGAAGGATGAAACTTCCAGATACTCAAGTCGTAACATGAAAGCAAGTGGCAGTCAAGGAATGGAGATAAACAAAAAAATATGTAAAGGGGATAAGATACAAGGGACACGAAATAGGGTCAAGAAAAGGAAGTTCTTTCACTATGAATACAGGATAGAGAGAGAAATTCTAGATATGAAGTTTAATGGAGAAAGTTGTACAGTAACAGCTTCCCTACTTAGCATGACCCCTACAAATATGATCAGTGTGAGGATAGTTAAATGAGCAGTTAGAATTGATATACTAAGAGTTCACACCAGGGGTATTATCTCGAATATAAGCAATATGGTGAAAGGCATGCAAATTAATTACATGCTATAAGTATGATGCTAATGTGTTTTGTATTTTAGAACTAGGTGAATGACTGTGATGAGTGATGCTGAAGTTTTTACTTTTCCTTATATATTCTCATGCTAGTTGCAAGCACCTTAAGGACTCTTACAAATATAGAAAAGCACTCTAGTCGAGGTTATGTAACTAAATTCCTCTACCAGTAAATAGAACAGAAATCTGAAGGAAAATAATGCAGTATTTCTCAACACTTGATTTATTTTCCCTGCAAGGTGCATTTGCTACATTGTTCATTATAATTCACTTTTTTTTTATGAATATACAACTCCAGAGACAAGAACCCCAGTGGTGATTGACTGCAACGGCTATGAAATTTGGGGCTTCATTAATTTTTATGTAAAAGTAAATCTATTTACAGATATTTTAGTACAAAAATATACTTGACCACACTTTTAACTATATATACTTCACTTTTTTTTTGGTTAGTTTTAATATATATTTCATAAAAGAACAACAGGCTTTCTTTGAATATCAGGATCATTATTAAGTTACTTCGACTTTAAGGAAATATTGTACAGTTTAAATAATATAAAAAGCTGATTTACCCAATAAATGATCTGTGAATACATATAGTGTTTATTGTATTAAAAGGACTTAATACATCTAGATATGTATCTAAAAATAAGAAAGGGAAAGTTGCATTACGTTTTACAGTCTTCTGAAAACAAACACATTATTTGAAAACCTAGTACTACAGAAAGAGCGCCAACTTAAATGGTCAACCTGATATCCATTTTTAGCAAGCCAGTCTTATGAATAAAGAAACCCAATATGCTGAACAGTTGGGTGAGAGAGATAAGTGACAGGAGCAGGAATATGCAATAAAAGGCATGCATTAAAGTAGGATAAAGAATAGACTGGATCAAATACTAATAACACTGGTCAAAGCCCTTTTTCATTACAGCCACTCATCGTATGATCCAGCTGCCTTGATTCCCTGCAGGGCTTGATTGAACTTTACCCTCAGATTGGACTCCATCATATTTAATGTAATCTGCCTCAAGGCTTCTGCAAAAGCTGTTCGATACACTGGTCCATATTTGTTACCAGAGAGATTGGTAGTCTGTCAGATAAAAAGGAGATATATAATGAAGCTAACCACACTTGTCGAAGCATCTACATACTGTATTTTTTTAAAAACTACCGGGAAAACGTAAAGCTATAGAATATCAGATATAAATCATGCAAACAAATCAGTTCACGATAGTGCATCTTAAATTCCTAAGCTAAATTTCTGTGTACAACTTTTATAGCATCAAAAATACATAAACATCATTTACCTGTGTCAAGAGAGGGGTACCGCTACCGGCCTGGAAGCTCTGAATGTTTACTGGAACTCCATTGTCATCAACTCTCACTGTAGCATCAACCCAAGCATGCTTAAGCTTGTCCTTAAAAAAATTATATTAATGATTTTGAGACCAAAAAAAAGCATAAATTATGAATATTAAAAGGAGTACTTTGATAAATTAACTGAATGGTACAAACATTACAACATTTTGGCTCTAATTCAGTTGTAGCCAGTCTACTGGCGTAAGTGTGATATGACATTATGCTTAAAAATGTTATGTAATATAGGTAATCAAGTAACTCTAGCTGGCAACTAAAATATGTCAAAAATAAGACCATAATATCTTCCTGATAGACTTCAATCTGATTCATAGGGACAAAATATACCGATTCCACCATTCACCAATACAACACGCTATGTAATTACATTTTGAATTTTGAATCTGAATTTGTAATACAGGCCGGCATGGAAGACATCAAGTGTATATATTCGTACTAATCTCAAACACTGTACATTCACTTGAAATCTTCTTCCCTTACTTAAAGTGGGGAGAAAATAGCATATCTGTTTTCCCTTTGGGTCGTAAAAGTCACCTAAATGGGAGAGAGCAATGGGATTGGGATGCCCCCTTCTGTATATGCCTCCTGCAAAGATTTAAAGCTTTGACTTGATCATCCCCATTGTAAGGGGGATTATAGCATTCGTATAGAGATGGATATTTTGTGTGTCAGGGGAAAACAAAATAACACAGCAACCTCACAAAGAATGTAGCTAAGCTAGCAACACTGTTGACGGAATGAAAATAGTATATAGTTATACGTGCAGAGCTCTAGGATAGTAATTTGCTAATGCAATTAGCAATTCTTTTAATAGTTGTATCGAAGAGAGATACAAAAGTTTTAAGAAGGAGGATTGCCATCCCTATCTGTCAATTTCTAGAGCATTTGAGAATACAGGAGATAAATTCTCTCTCCCAAATCACCTGGGACATTCATTTTGTCGCTTCTCATGACATGCATATGACAGAAGGGAGAAGTTCTTTTTACCTAATCACCAAGGATAAAACTTCTGTCACTACCTATAATATGTAGGAAATTTATGAGTCTTGCTCCATCAGTTATCATGTTTTCTTTCTTTCTTCATAATCACACACTTGGTTAGGGGAGTAATAATGCCAAAAAGAAATATTTGAATAAATAATAAAAATAAAAAAAAGTATGTACCTCTTATTATTACAGGATTTGAAATCTCTACATCATATAATACCACTTAACAAAATATTTTTCCTCGGGATCCTACCTGGACATGTCCAGAAGCTCTGTTTGAAGGAGCAGCGCCAGCAGAAGGCACAGAAACGACGTAATTACCATCAACATAAACACCTCGCAGACCCATGCGCATTCTTAGAGTATTCTGTGGACATATTTAAAAAGCATTAATATTATTCATGTAAAACTCTTTGGAGTCAAAGTTCTTTTATAGTTTTACTACATAAAGTTCATATCATGATAACTCGTATATGATTGAAATGTAGTCTAATGATAATAATCATTACTATTAAACATTATACAGTAGCTAACAAAGCCATACCAGTACATAGTGGAACTGACTAAAGCACAGTGTACCGAAGAAATCATGCGGTATGAGGAGGCTTCATTTACTTGATATATCATTGTGTTAACTCTTAACTTACTGCTATTTTTCCCTTAAAGGTGATATCCAAAGGAGAAAATGACTTAATTCTGCCTTCCAATGTATTTAGCACTTTGTGCTCTTGTAAGCAATCATTGCTTCAATAACAAAAACTTTGAAAACAATAATTTTATGTACTGATAGCTTAGAATTTTCTCTATTTCACATAGAGTATGACTAAGGCATCCAAAATCATGCCATGCCTGCATATGGCACCATTCTGCATTGTATGAAAGGACATTTTCATGTAGCAAATGATTTCCGAGTGCATGTAGATTCGACCACCCCCTTACAAAAGGAATGGAGCCATTGTATCATAGATAGGTATGCAGAATGAGTTTGATTTAGATTCTTTGATTGGTTTAGATCCTTTTTATGAAGTGTGTGGTTTCTGATCCCTCCTTTTTGTTTACCTTATAGCTGTAGTTTATTGGGGATGTGCACTTGTCGTTGTGATACGTGATGTAGGGACTGCGATGTGGAAATCGAGAATCTTACCAACACACCAAACATGCAATGATGCTTATACTACACAACACCTGTCACTAAAGCATTGGTAAGATCTATCCAGTATTAATGTATCATCCAATGGTAAGTCGTACAATGGGGATGTTAGACTCACGGTGTTATTATAGTGTCATTCTGACACTTATCATAGCTTGTCTTATGAATGAGAAAAAAAAAATTGAAGAAAAGAGCATGAAATATACACATAATAAAAAAAAAATATAGAACCTGAAGAGGAAAGGATGCACGACAACTATCCAAACTCACAGTATTTTTGTTCAAGCTAGCAGATTCCTTCTTGAGAGAGCCAAGACCCTTGATGGATCCTTTCCTCAATTCCACTCTCATATTCTTATTATCGCCCCCAGCCTTGTAAGGAACATCAGTGTACTGATTCTGGAAATTCTTTTTGGTGGTCCATCCAATATCCCTTTCAAGGAAAGAAGAGGAATTAGGAAAAAATCCATAATGATTATCAATTATTAAACATCTAGAGGCATCATGTAATACATCGAAAAGAAGTTAGATATTCTAATATGCTAGAATGATATACAAGGTGCCCTAGGAGGGGATTTTAATGTTGCTTTATATCCCCTCAACACAAGAGACTATTTGTGAATACACTCCTGGAAATGACAAATCATTAGCAGAGCTGTCTCTTACATAATCTTAGTCATTATAATGGACTTGTGAATGCCTATAACTGTGAACTGCTACAAAATAGCTAAAAACTGTAGCAGACTCAAAACTTATCATTACTGTAAATGTGGCTTCAAACTATCTATGCACTATCTATGTACAAGTGCCATATTTCCCCTTATAAGGGGTGGCTCAGTCAAAGCAAAACACCTTGACTCTGCGGGAACTAAATACAGAGGGGGGGCTTTCCAGTCCCCTTACTCCGTCCCATTTAGTCAACTTTTACGACGCGCAGGGGAACACGGATCAAATATTCTTGACCCCCTCCCTTAAATTGTTATAAAAAACCAACCGAAGCTTATCTAGAGTGGCCGCTGTTAAAGCATCAGCCATCTCAGATGCAGTGAGAGTTGTTGAAACTGCTCGATCTTCTGGTGTATTCATCAAGTCTTCGGCCATATCTATTAAGTCCTGATCTTCTTCATCCAGATAATTAGAATTCTCCTGTTTCCAAGGAACATAAAAAAGAAAAATATACAAATTTGATGATGGAAAAATTCTACATTTAAAAAATTCTTTAAAGAATTACATTTACTTTATAATGCAATAGCTTATGTAACACTATTATTTGGGAATTAAACTATAATAATACTTTTTTTTATAATTATAAGTAGTAAGAGAATATGGAGGAACAATGTTTGCTAAAGCATGACACTCGGTGAGTGTGACAGAAAGTATATATGTAGTACCTTTTTTTACACATGCTAAAACACAACAATTAAATGAATATGGAAAAATTTAATCTATTTTCCTTATCACAGGAAGTTGATGTGGGCTTTTTTTATTTATTTATTTTTTTTTTTTTGAAAGACCAGTATGTTATACAGACCCTGGTAAATACATAATACAGTTCACCAATTAAACCACCGTCTGTACCTTGGACAATACACCATCACATCATAATGTGATTAGTTTAATAAGTATCCATAGTATCAGCGGTGACTTAGAAAGGC
The DNA here is from genome assembly GCA_037179515.1 of Halocaridina rubra. Lineage (NCBI taxonomy): Eukaryota > Metazoa > Arthropoda > Malacostraca > Decapoda > Atyidae > Halocaridina > Halocaridina rubra. The sequence continues at coordinate 9,115 of JAXCGZ010006650.1, forward strand.
AATAATAATAAAACCGATAGTGATGATAAGACTTTTATAACAGAAAAAGAAAGAGAGATAATTATAAAGGATAAGTAGATTGGAGGGGAAGAGATGAAATGTTTTCAAGAGGGAGAAACATCTTGAACTGGAAATGAGCAGAGCCTACATGGTTCCTTTGAGCAAGGATAAACGATGGAAGATAAACTGATCGGGTTACAGGTAATGGTCTCCAAATTTACTTTATGGTAAAGTCAATTATTATTATTATCATTATTATTATTATTATTATTATTATTATTATTATTATTATTATTATTATTATTATTATTATTATTATTATTATTATTATTATTATTATTATTATTATTATTATTGTCTAAATGCTGATTTACTTTCCAAAATTGGCACACTGAATTAATACATGTTGAAAACCTCTATTGTAAAGGGATGCCAAGATATGGATAGATTGGTTCATTACACTTTTTAGACTTGGCAGTTGCAGTTCTACCAAATCCAAAGATCACATCTTATAAAAACTCCGTTAAAAAGTACCTCTACCTTTGTCATGCCATAAGCTCTGCCTGTATAATCATAAGAAGACGGGAAGAGACCCACAAGATCAAGAATCTCCTGCTTCACGTCCTCATTGGCGCTAGTCACCAGCAGGCAGGCTGCTGTGCCCAGGAATGCTATCTTAAACGCAAACATCCTGAAAGGAATACGAAGATTGAGGAAATTTTTAATATTTTGTTTTGCATCCAGAACCCATTAAGCCTACAATACTAGTAGTACCATAAATTAAATCAAAGCTCTGAGGCAGATGGGAGTATCATCTTCCCATTTTCACTTGCTCTATATATTGTCTTGCATCAAGAACAGACTTTCAATGAGAATGAAATGCAAGTCCATCTTTTCCTTGTTCTTTACATCCATCTCAAGCAGCATAGAGAGCAAAATAGTGGTATTATAACTACCCAATAATCAGGAATATTCCTTTTGCTGGTTCCAATGACACACTGGTAATATGAGGGCTGAGGTATTTTTTTTTCTTTTTTAGATTCTCCACACACGGATGAGTGGAACGGGTCATGGAGGGCCCATAGGGCGGTCGCCAGCCGGCACAGGCCATAACCCCCTACTGTGGTGCTCAGCCACAGCAGTAACCTCCCCAGAAAACAGCTTACACTCTTGCCTGGACGAGGTGCGATTGACTGAGGTATTTTTCTCTCATCGTCAGAGACATTCTCTTTACTAGTTTCCTCCATTACACATGGCAAACAAGGGAAACATTCGTTTTTCGCATTGCCAAAGATACTCTTTTAGTAACCTACTAAGACACAGGGCATAGTAGGGCAGATTTTTTTCTCCTCATCATGAGGATTTTTCAAATTTGTTACTTCCTAAAATCTGCAAGAAATATGATGATAGAAATCTGTTTACCTACAACTACTGTTATTTATTCTAAATGTCCCCCAAAACAAGATGTTCATACCAGGTCAGAATTCTCTTTTCCTTACCACCAGTAAATACTAGAACTGTCTCCACATCTTACCTGTGCCCAGGTGGTGAGCCAAATGCTACACTTGCTCTTACTTCAGTTCAAATTTATACCTTTCTACACCTTAAAGGCTTGTATAGAATATTCATTCAATTACACCTTAACATTTCTTCAAGTTACCAGCTGTACAGTAATGATACTAATCACATGCTTATATGAAGCTATATAGTAAATATGATGACAAGTTTGATATGTATATTGCTATTCTGATAAAGGAAAATGGCAATATAAAGAAATGGTGCCTATATAATATATACATGCAAAGTAAACACATTTTAAGTATGTATGAAGAGAGTTATTTTGGGAAATATATATATATATTTAATATATATATATATATATATATATATATATATATATATATATATATATATATATATAATATATATATATATATATATATATATATATATATATATATATATATATATATATATATATATATATATATATACGGCAATTAATACTGCCTTCAAAAGTCTATACATATTAGATAGTCTATCACTAAATTTATATTCCATGCCTTACTAACTTTATGATCATCTAAATTAAAGCAAAATTTTTTAAGAAAGCTAATATGCCAGTATCTGGCTGTTTACTTGTTCAGATTTCAGTATGTATGCCTCTTGTGAAAACACAAGAGAGTACTTCAAGATAAATCCTATCGATTGTGCTACCCTAATTCTTACCATAAAGAGCCTAAGAAACTCTGGCTCTTATGGTTCAGATGGTATACCATTTCAGTTCATCAAAGATGCTCTACCCATGATTGCATTCTATATTCTATTATGAACACTTCCATTGTTACTAAAAAGTTTCCTGACTCTTGGAAAATATCACATGTAATACCTCTGCATAAAAAGGGGGACAGAGAAGATGTGACAAACTATCGTCCCATTTTCCTCCTACCCATTTTCTCTAAAATATTAGAAAAAATTGTTGCATGCCAACTTATGTCATATTTAGAATCAAATAGACTATTAACGATTAACCAACATGGTTTCAGACCAAAACTCTCGACGGAAACTGCACTGCTTAAAGTTACGAATAGTATATATAATAATATAGATATGAAAAAAATATCTTTGCTTGTATTATTAGACTTATCAAAAGCCTTCGACAGTGTAAACCATGACATTCTTTTAAGTAAATGTATTGACTTAAATATTGATCCAAGCTGGTTTAGCGAGTATCTATCTAATCGTAAACAGTCCATACGTCTTAACAACATTATCTCTGCGCCAAAAAATGTATCATTTGGTTTTCCACAGGGACCAGTACTTGGTCCTATCCTCTTCTCCATTTACGTAAATGATCTATCTTCTTTCATTTCTGACTGTCTAGTCGTACAATATGCAGATGACACTCAACTACTCCTTAGTGGTGATATTAATAATCTCCCAGAGCTAACTTTAAGAGCAGAAAAAACTCTGTCAAAAATTAAAACCTATTTCCAAGAAATTGGGCTGTTAATTAACGAAAGTAAAACACAGTGCATATTTATTGGTTCAAGGTTCCACATAGCACAAATTCCAGAAAACACAACAATTAATTTTTGCGACAATATTATCACACCTAGCAAAACAGTCAAAAACCTAGGAATTCACTTTGATAACCACATGTTGTTTGATTCCCACATAGATAAAGTATGCAAAAAGGTTACAGGAACATTAATGTACTTATCACGTATAAAAGACAATTTTGAGACTAACACTCGAATAACTGTTGTAGAATCTCTAGCCCTAAGTCACATTAATTACTGCACAACTGTTTAGGGAGCTACCACTAAGACTCAGATAAACAGAATACAGAAGCTTATTAATTTTGCAGCTCGAGTTGCCCTGGGAGGAATAAGAAAATATGACCACATTACACCAACTCTCAATAAACTTGGGTGGCTGCGGGCAGAAAATAAGGTCGCTTATGCTATTTATGTTTTTGTATTCAAAATTTTGGACCATCATTATCCTAGCTGGCTATTTGATTTAAAAACAGTCAGGGATATAAGGGGAACCAACACAAGACAGAGCAGTGAGCTCTTTATTCACAGAACAAACACAGAAGCAGGTTCAAAGATGATCACTATCAAAGGGCCAACACTCTGGAAAAATATTCCAGAGCATCTTAAAAATTCATCCTCCTTCACAGCTTTCAAAGGCAAACTATATAGTTTTCTTTTGGACAAATAGTTGCTGCTCATTAAGAACTAATTATTCTCATTGTAAGGAAACAAATATGGAAATGATGCCGATAATAACGATCCTGTATCTAGTGGCATACTTACTACTCTATTATTAACATTATTGTTAACATTTTTATTACAGCATTATTATTTTCTATGAAAGCTACATTTAATTTAACTATATGTCTAACCCTCTTATTTATTAGTTTCATTACATGTCTACTTATAAGTTACTATTAATGTTGAATAACCATTGTACAAAATGGAAATAAATGTTTGTTTGTTTGTTTGTTTGTTTCCAATCTGTACTGAAAGAGCAAGTATGGTACTACTGCTAACATGACATACATTCAATGTGTTATCATCCACTCCAAAAAATCTTGCATTTATGAGCTATAATTATATTAGCGATGCTCATATGAAAACCCTGATGGCAAGGGATCAAAGTCATACAGAAAATAAATGCAGGATGAAAAAAAAAAAGCTGTCACAAAAAGAGGTTGGGCACTTGAGTAACAGTGTGATAAAAGCATGTTTAAGGATAATCAAATGTTCTCTTCATTGAGTCATCCTAACCTACTCAGTCCTTCTTTTCCAAAGATTTCAGAAAATATCTTTCTTCCTAAAATTAATGTGCACATTTTCTTATAATCAGTATATCAGAACTGCATTTATTCTCCTTTAAATGGCACCAAGTCCTGAAACTGGACCCAGTACGGCCATAAATTTTGGAATAGGTATTTCTTATCTATAAACTGTCATTAGATTTGCAAAAAAAAAATCTAATTTCTTTGCCTTTCTCCATAAATAAAGCACATCAAGTTGTGAAAACGATAAGAAATAAGTCTTCCCAAAACACATTTGCAAAAGTTATTGTATTCCATTGAACTGGTACCAATCATGCATACAACTGTCCTGTAATCTGAAAATGATACTATATGCAGTCAACAATGGCTTTAGCCATGAAAATTTCATCAAATGAGAGGTCATTCTACCTAAAAGCGTCAGTTATCAAGGAAATAAATGTTTCCTAAGACTGTTTTTCTTCCTTGAAACTGACACCGTATCTTGCCATATTTTTCTGGATAAATTGTCCTTGTTGAAAGCAATGGATCCCTAATGAGGATGTACTTCCTCTGGAAACTTGCAACTACTCCTATATAAATTTCTCAGAAACTGACTCTCTGGCAAGCCCTAGGGCAAAATTATTCTAAAAAAAAATATGGAGTACGACGAAATCTCAGAGGGAAGCCATTAGAATTAAAAACTGATTAAAGAGGGATAAAAAAGGCTCTCCCATTCTTCACAAGGTCACCATAATTATTATTTTTACTAGATAATACTTCGTTTTTGCATTTTATAAATATCTTACGGATAACTGAAAGGGTTATTTGCACAAACTAGTACAAAAACCTTTTATTCTTCATACCCAAAATTTAAGTCACCGTGGCTCAAGCGGTAGCGTCCGTGACTCTGAGGAGTCGGGTCGAGGGTTCGCGCCCCGTCACGGTCTGAGGTTAGCAAGGGCATGCACTCAGAGTAGCGATTACATCTACCAAAACAAGTCCTTTGCAAAAAGGTAATCGTCCTAGCCCTTGTATAAATGGGAGGCCGTGACGTAAAGCCGAAACAAACAAACAAACAAACATCCCAAAATTTAGTATATCTGATATAAATTTTAATTTAAAAAATCTGACTTGAGAATAGGAGCTCATCGACAATAATGCAAATATAGAATGAAATTTAAAGTATATTTGTTAAATATAATCACGTATTGCAATTTTGCAATGCCGAAACTGCTAAATATTTCACAAATAAGCATAGACATTAGACTACACGACCAACTTCGATGAGAGTAAGTTTTCCATCAACACAAAAAAATATGCAGCATGTTATTGCAAGATAGGTTAAATAGAGCATATGTGACTAGTCAATATGACAGACATTAGCTAGGAAAAGGCTTGTTACTGTGGTTGGTGAAGGTTAAGCAAGAAACTACATTAGAAACTTACTACACAACTACAAACCGTAATTATCTGCACTGAAAGGAGACAATTGCAATGGCCTTTGTACCAGTTGTCTACCACATTCTCCATTCTTTTGCACCGTTGATCACAAATACTTATACCCATCCACATTCGCTACTTTTACACCTTGCTGCCTCACCCCTTCGCCTTCCCTCTCATTCACACTTTTGTGGTCTGTCTTGCTCCTGCTGACTTTCATTTCTCTTCTCTCCAGTGCATACATCCACCTCTCCAAGCTTGCCCCAACCTGTTCCCTACTCTCGCTATATATGGTATGCATCGGCGAGCCTTGGTAATTTCATAAGAGTACAAACTCGGAGATTAATTGTTTTGTTACATATCTTGCGTTTTTAGAGTACCTGTTATAGTTTGATACATGCAGCAAATCTCTTAGAATCCTTAAATCATAGTATTATTATTATTATTATTATTATTATTATTATTATTATTATTATTATTATTATTATTATTAGTGGTAGTAGTAGTAGTAGTAGTAGTAGTAGTAGTAGTAGTATACTTCTTGATCTAAGGATTTGTCTGTTTATCAGTAAGTGCGAGCGTAGGTACATACTAAATTGAAGCACTTGCTCTGGCAAAGTACGACATTGTGCTTCATCGTAATATCTTTCTGTACGTTCAGTACTTATGTGTGAGACACAATATGTTTTTATACAACTCAGGGAGTGCCTCCACGTACACGTACACGTCCTATGAAATGTTCTGGTTTTACGTCACGGCCTCCCTTTTCAACCAAGGGCTAGGACGGTTGCCTTTTTGCGAAGGACTTGTTTTGGCAGGTGTAATCGTTTCCCTTAGTGCATGCCCTTGCTAACCTCAGACCGTGACGGGGCGCGAACCCTCGACCTGACGCCTCAGAGTCACTGACGCTACCGTTTGAGCCACGGTGACTACACACGTCCTATGATATGCCTATAGAAAAATTTAAACTATGCCGCTAAGGTTCGGCGCACAATGATTTTAAAAAGGACAAAAGTACTTAATTACAATTAGTAAGCCATGAGAGAAATAATGACATCCAACCGGTACTTAGAACCACGTGATTGGTACATGATCCGCACAGTCATATATCCATTAAAACCACTTAATTGTTATATGATCCATTCAGTCATATTTCCATTAAATTTTAACTTTTCCGTTGAAAGGAATCTTGAGATGTGCTCTGTCTCTCAATCAAAATAACATCTCCTTCGCCTTCTACCAACAACATAAACCTTTAAGATTCCACGTAGTTGTGCCATATGAAAGGGGGGGGGGGGGTTGAATACCACGCATTCTAATCCCACTGTAGCTGTCATTCGAAATATAGGTACAGTACTATGTGCATACATGAGCATAACGTATGTATGCATGTACTAAGTAAAGTGATTAGTGCTCTTTCTTTTTTTATTAGATGCATCATGATACATATACATACACAAATGCATGCACAGATATTCGTACATATGAATACATACCAAAATAAACATACATGTATATACCTACATTTCAACGAATGGATGTATACACAAAATTTAAGAAATGTTTATATGAATTATGTCCGGCCAAGGATTGAATATGTAACACATTTCCGAAATCCACACTTAAATAAAAATGGCAAGCTGGAAAATGTTCAAATACATTGTGACTAAGAATAATCCATAGATACGGAATCTCAGTTAAGTGAAACAGCTGGAGGAGGTAGACTTACCACTCCTTGAAGCAAGAAGTAAGAGAAACTACATGGTATAGGGAAGTGATACCATGCTACAATTGGTTGTAGAATTCGAGGCCATAAAGCGAAGCCTTGCGGAGGAACTCTTTTGCAGGATGAAAGGAAGTACCTTTATTAGTGTAAGAAGAGTATAAATGGCGTATCATTTGAATGCTAAGTTTAAAGAGAGATTATGTGTTAGTGAAAAAATACAGACACCTACGAGGAGATGGGGAGTTACGTTCAAATAGCCCTTTCCGGTGAACACAATCGGGTAAACACATACATACATACATACATACATACATACATACATACATACATACATACCATACATACATACATACATACATAATTACATACATACATACATACATACATACACTCATATGAACACATATTTATAAAAAATCAAATACAAACATGCAACACAGCATATTTCTGAATCATTACACTCATCTCAATACGGTTTGCAAACTCAGTATATGTATTCAAATATGCAAGAGAAAATTCATTAATGTACTGGAAAATACGGAGAGAGAGAGAGAGAGAGAGAGAGAGAGAGAGAGAGAGAGAGAGAGAGGAGAGAGAGAGAGAGAGAGAGAGAGAGAGAGAGAGAGAGAGAGAGAGAGAGATATTAAACATATCCACGCATTTTGGTGAGGGATATCCTTGATAAAACCGACCTCGATATATATATATATATATATATATATATATATATATATATATATATATATATATATATATATATATATATATATATATATATATACACACACACATACACACACACACACACACACACACATACACACACACACACACACACACACACACACACACACACACACACACACACACACACACACAACTATGTACTATATCGTATAGTTGGACGATTTCGTAAAGTTACAAGACCGTCAAATTATTTTAATATCCTTACCAAAAGAGACTTTTTTATTTTTATTTTGTTCTTATTTTTTTTTAGGATGGGATAGGATAGGAGGGGAAAAAAGGGGAGGGGATTAAGTATATAAGGGAATTAGAGGGAAAAGCACGAAAATTAAATAAAGTAAGAGATAAAAATGAGAGGGGCAGACCCTTGTGCCAAGTTTTGATCTGGAATTCAGATTAGATCTCGTATAGTTGCTGCTCCTCCACACACACACACACACACACACACACACACACACACACACACACACACACACACACACACACACACACACACACACACACAGATTATCAATATACTCATAGCTAGAGAATGTCAAGACTTCTCGTGCCATTTAACATAAAAACACACCAGGTTCGAAATATTTTAAATATTGTAGCTGTAAGCATTTACTAGTGAAAAATTCCTTAGGTCAGGATTTTTAGACTTCTTCCACTCCATATGACATGTCACCTGATTCAAGTGGACCTCTCTTGCTAGTATAAAAATCGAATGTAAACCAATATCCTCGCCAGTCCTGGACGTCCTATGCTTAAGGTAAGACCTTTTTATTTTTTGTGAGTTTCGATATATTCTAGTTAACTGGGTAAAAAAACAATAATTACACTAGTTTCGGTTTTACGTCACGGACTCCCTTTTCTACCAAGGGCTAGGACGGTTGCCTTCTTGCGAAGGACTTGTTTTGGGAGATGCAATCGTTACCCTGAGTGCATACCCTTGCTAATCTCAGACCGTGACGGGGCGCAAACCCTAGACCTGACGCGTCAGAGTCGCGGAAGCTACCGCTTGAGCAACGGTGACTACAGTAATTGCGCTAGTAAAACTCTTAAATTTTAGTCTGTTCTTGTTAAAATAAATTCGTTCTTTTTGCCAGTCTAGGACATGATAGCTTTAGGTAAGACTTTTATTTCATGTACGATGTTCTACCTGAACCAATGGGCATATCAGTAAAAATATTCAATTTCGCCAGTATTTGTCAAAAGACGTAAGCTTATATTATGGAAGATTATATTAATTTCATAGGGATGAGCTAGTAAAACTATAATACACTTCTTTTTCATTTCTTATCTACATTTGCTCAATCACCTATTATATATGGCTTAATGCAGGGGTGACCAGACTTTTGGGATCCGAGATCTACTCTAAACACTGAAACTCTTTTACGATCTATACCATACGACATATAATCACATAATATTACGTCAATGGTAGTCACTGTGGCTCAATCGGTAGCGTCCACGACTCTGAGGCGTCAGGTCGAGGGTTCGCGCCCCGTCACGGTCTGAGGTTAGCAAGGGCATGCACTCAGGGTAACGATTACATCTGCCAAAACAAGTCCTTCGCAAGGAGGCAACCGTCCTAGCCCTTGGTTGTAAAGGGAGTCCGTGACGTAAAACCAGAAAAAAAAATTACGTCAACTGGGGAAAAAATTTAAAAAAGAATAGTGCTATAAAACATGAGTGCAATTGTCTCACTTATATAGAAAAAATGATTAATAAGTTCAAACTTAAGAAGAAAAAAAAATAAGTTCAAACTGTGGGGGAACGGCGATCGACCAAACAAGTGGCCGCGATCGACTGGTAGATCGCGATCGACTGTTTGGCCACCTCTGGATTAATGCAACTTAAGTTTCGAACAATCCTGATGCATTCCTATATTTCTGATAAAAATCTCAAGTGAATAATAACCTAAGCCAAAAACCAGTATTTTGAGTCATATTCTCTTTATGTTATTTCCAGCCACTGTCGTTTAAGAAGACTTCCAAGTCGGGCCAAAGTAAAATACCTTCGCTCGAACAACGATGGCAGGGAAGTGGCTCTTGGCAGCCTGTCTGCTCCTTGTGGGACTGACTGCAGCTACCCCAAACTATTCCTTGCATTGGGAAGAAGAGAATGACCGTGCACTGCGATTGGTTGAGGCTCCCACCACACCCAATCGCATTGCTGATGTTATGATCAACACCCTCGTCGATTTCTTTGCGTAAGTTGGAGAATTATATATAATAGTGATCTTGTATATGCTAATCTTCAGTTTGCATGAATGATCTTGAGATATCTTCTAAAATAATGAAAGCGTATTATTAATATATGAATTTGCTAATTGAGTCCAACCAAAAACTATGATGTAATAATCAATCTCTACTTATTTATTTATTTTTTAAGTAGAAATATCCAATAGAGGAATGTTTGAATGACTGAAATATAGTTACTCCAAACTGTTTTGCTCAGTAAAGTCACAAATGCAAAAAATTATGCATAAAATAGAAACCATAATTGCATCCAAATAAGCATTAAAAGAATTAGTTATCGTAGTCGAGTACATTGCAATATAGCCAGGTTAAAGAGGGACTTACTTCTTATTGTACAGCTTTCCTAACTAGCTAATATCTCCCTGTAGAAGGAGGGGATGGAACTTAAGAAAAACTCTGGCAACTGTGAGTACAAGCGTTCCTTTCAACACAGACAACGGTCAACGCGCTATGCAACTCGAGATCTCTAATGGTGTTTACAAGAACCTGGGAAGCATCAGGAGAGCCAGGTCATCAACTATTGATACTGCCAGGGTGAGGATATGTTTTAGCTGTTCTTGAGATTACGACATATTTTTTATACCTTATAATAATAGTAATGCAGTCATTTCCATATACCTCCTGAACATTCACTACAAGCAGGCAATTTCACGTGAGTTCCACATCACAAACTCAAATAATCTGGCTAATTACTTATCAAATTTAGAAATTTTATTCAAACGCACTCTACATATCCCAAACTCACTTTGTTTAATAGAATGAGCTATATGCTACTGACATTATTGTTGAAATCTCTGACAAACGCTTTCAAAGATTTGATGAGAGATTCTGAACACTAAACTCCCATGTAAAGCAAAAACAACTCACTTTTTTTTTATCCTATCCTTTCCAGCACTTGCTGAGTGGTTCTTTCGGATTTGAAGGATTGGAATTTAGAGGGAACTATAAGATCTCAACCCCTGCTGTAGGACAAGCTCCAGCCTCGTCTGCTTCAGGAGCCGTCTCCAGTACTGCCTTCAAGTACTTTGTAGATTACACCTTCCTTGTTGATTCACAAGGACTTCCCATTGGCATTCAAAGTTGGGTGCCCCGTGCTGGAAACATTCAGTACAATGGGGTAAGTTTGTTATATTCTTATTTCCAACTTGCCACATTTCTGTGCATGTTTTAATGCATTCCCTATTAATTTTTATCACCACCTACTACCACTACTATCACCACTTGCGTATCATATAGTCACTGCAACGAAATATATAAAGGCAAAGAAAAAAAATGAATGGAATACCTAATTACTTATGCTTGTTAGTACTCATCTCCAGAGATAACTTAGAGCAAAGACACTCTTCCCCTATTGCAACATTCAGGTACTTTTCAAGAAGCAATTTTTTTTTTTTGGTATTAGTCAAACTAAATTTATTTCAGCATGTCCTCGTGATCTTATTTTTTCTTAAATTTATTTAAATATGAAAAGGTTATTATAACAACAGACACAATAGAGAGAGCATTATAAGGTTTCAACAACTCTTGTTTCTCTTGATAATTCATAAATGATCTCGCTTTTATATATAAATACTTCAGCTACAATGGCTGAAAGGCAAAATTCAAGAAAAGATAAAAAAAAAATGCTATCCTACTATTAAATAAGTGTCGTATGGCATTTCATAGATGCCTATTATTATTATTATTATTATTATTATTATTATTATTATTATTATTATTATTATTATTATTATCATCGGTCCTAACTCTCAGTATATATATATATATATATATATATATATATATATATATATATATATATATATATATATGTGTGTGTGTGTGTGTGTGTGTGTGTGTGTGTGTGTGTGTGTGTGTGTGTGTGTGTGTGTGTGTGTGTGTGTGTGTGTGTGTGTGTGTGTGTGTGTGTGTGTGTGAGTGCATGTGTGTGTGCGTGCTTGCGCATGTGAGCTTGTGGGTGCGTGCGTACTTGCGTGTGCGTGGGTGTGTGTGTAACATTCCAATACACAAGAGAGATTCTATAGATGCCAAAATTAAAATAGATGAATCATCCCAATTAAAATAGCATTTAATATCTTCACAGACAGGGATCAATGACCCCCTTTTTTTCCAGGCAACAAATCTGGGGGGAAACAAATATCGAGATATATTCGACTCTGTTCTAAAGGACGCCACAAAGAGCCTCATGGAACGCCTGATCAACAGGGATCTCTTTAACATCGTTAATAACCAAATCGTCAATAAAATGGTAGTACAGGAGAAGTAAAAGAAGAAAAACAAATCTCACCAGTATTAGAGCCATCTTATTAATCGCATAGGAAAGTATTTTTTTCTTTAGTAAGTAATTTTACTAGGTCTAATTCCTGGTAAAGTTTGAAAGTCGTAAATTCTTACTATTTTGAGTATTTTTTTTTAGTAAGTAATCCTACTAAGATCTAATTCCCGGTAAAGTTTGAAAGTCGTAAATTCTTACTATCTAGAGTATTTTGTTTTTAGTAAGTAATTTTACTAAGATCTAATTCCTGGTAAAGTTTGAAAGTCGTAAATTCTTACTATTTAGAGTATTTTTTTTAGTAAGTAATTTTACTAAGATCTAATTCCTGGTAAAGAGTGAAAGTCGTAAATTCTTACTATTTAGAGTAATTTTTTTTTGGTAAGTAATCCTACTAAGATCTAATTCCTGGTAAAGTTTAAAAGTCGTAAATTCTTACTATTTAGAGTATTTTTTTTAGTAAGTAATCCTACTAAGATCTAATTCCTGGTAAAGTTGAAATGGTATTTACTTTGAAAGCCGTAAATTCTTACTAATAAGGAGTTTTGTTACATGGCAATTTATTGTTTACACTCAAGCTTACAAGAATTTCCATTACTCTATTACTGGTGAGACATATTTTAAATGAGAATATAAAAACTCATTGCTTTACATAAACAAACATATT